>JAABNX020000110.1:1137713-1149898 GCA_015163995.2 Mormyrus lacerda | reverse complement strand
TATCTATCTATCTATCTATCTATCTATCTATCTATCTATCTATCTATCTATCCAATTATTTTTTATTTAATTTTATTTATCAGATATGGCAAATGAAAGCACATGCATATTCATTTTTTTTTTGTTGAAGAAATTGAGATTATATATCCAGCTTCTGGTTTTCCCTCCATTTGTGTGCAAAAAAAGTTCTGCATATCATTTTCAACCCAGTGGAAAAAAGCCATTAATCTCCCAGTATCGTCATCCAGTCGTGATTAGATCTGTACTAATGTGCAGCATCAGAGCAGAGCGGGGAGAGGAGCCGAGGACTCACGTATAATGGCCACACATTAAATCTAATGCGCAGGAAAATTGGTGCAGCAAGGAAATTGTTTTATTTCTCTTAGGTGTCTAAATGAATGAGACCTTTTTATAGGGGAGTGAATAGATTTTAAAAGACATGTTCGGGGTACCTTAAGTAATACTATTTAACCTGTCCAAGAGCATGTGAGTCTAATTATTTCACTGCACATAAATTTTAAACAGGAGCGTGGCCAGCTGATGTGGAATCTATGCTGCTACAGCACCCTCTGCTGTCAATTAATACAAACAGTTTTTTGTGACGCATGTCATTTTTAAAAAGAGCATTTCATTTACATTAATTCTGCGCAACGATTTTATTTTTATTGCACAGAATTAAGATGAATATTGAGCTCGACCAAACAAGAGGAGATAATAAGTTCATAAAACGCATGCCATCTTAAAATATTGCAAGTCAAGCTTCAGCCCAAAAGAAAACTAATGCGAATTAAGTTTTGCTTTATAAATTTAGCTACGGCATCAGGTCCCTGGGAGATGCACAACTACTCATCTACATCCTGTGGGATTTAAAAAAAAATGACTGGAGGATAATCCATTAACATATAAGTGATGACGGGCTTCAGGGTGGTGTAAAATATTTCCTATTGGTTTATAGGCTTAAGGAAAGTCACATGTGCAGTGGCTTGTGGGAAAATGCCTGTGGCTTTTTAGCATTCTGACATAATTTCTACATATTAGTGCTGCAAACCCAATCTAACCAGGCATAACATTACTGTTTGGAATGTATGCCTCCTCCATGAACCTATTCGGGAAGGACAGGGGACATGCTAAGGGCAATGTATGGATGCCAATCCATCTACAGTACATGCTGCTGGACCATGGGCGCAAACTGGACTGGATCAACCAGAGGAAAGTCACAGGAACACAGAGAGCACCCAAAGTCCATACCACACCACCATAAGATATATGTGATACGCAGCATGTCCATTATTTTTTCATCTATTTTATTGCATGTACTAAAAATGTTTGTTCTGTAGAATATAGCAACAGAATCTTAAAAAAAAAAATCATTATTATTAAAAATGTTATTATGAATTAGTCATAAATCAGATTATGTAAATCCAGCAGGAATGTAGTTGTAGATTCTAAAGTAAATGCACATTTACTTGCACAACTGCACACAACGCTGCAGTTTGTTACCATTAAATTGTTAGCCTGTTAGACTGTGCACCTCAGGCTGCAAATTTCTAACTGTGGACTGTGGACACCAGACTGTGATCCCCAGACTGCCGATGCCAGACTGTGAACCCCAAATTGCGGACTTCAAGCTGTGAACCTCAGACTGTAGACACCAGACTGCGGAGCTCAGACGTTTGCAGTGAAAATCCCCACTGGATCCATCTTAACAGCAGATGTGATGGGCTGACCTCACTGCAATTACCCTTCTCCTCTGCTATGGGACAGGTGTCAACAGCCATCCTAGGGGAGCAGGTGGCCAGAGGGGCATCTGGAAATTATCTGCAGGGCAGGAAACAGTAACACCCCCCCATCCCTTACAATTAATGTAACACTATCACAGCAGACTTTTCTTACTCAGAGATAACCATTCTCTTTCAGAAAAGGATTAAGATGCTGAGACTTCTAGCTCAGATGAAGTGGCTTCTGAAGGAGATTGGATTTGTTTTGGTGAAACTGTGTAGGGTCAGCAAGCCATGCGGCTGCGGTGTAATTCATACTTTGGAGGAGAAGAATATTACAGTAAAAGCCAGGAATTCATTCATTTTACCCGTTTTTTGTAAACAAAGGTAATCTTTAATGATAGAGGACATGATGCTCTTTCTAAACCGTTCAATATCTTGAGTTTGGATAGTATTAGGTGTCATTAGTTAATTCAGAAGTGTGAACCCAAGCTTTTCTCCGTGAATAGTTCTTTTAAATTGACTCATTGCATGTGTTTATAAAAATCCTTAATGGTGTATTTTATATGTGTGATGCAAAACGGCACCTTACCCTATATACCTCTTCTTTGTCCTTATGCTTCTGCTGTTTCATCTATATTTGGTATTTTAAACTGTTTGTTATTTTAATCTTGTATGCTGAGAGCTTTGCCTTGGCACAATAATTTCCCACAGGATGAACAAAATCTAATCTAATCCAATCTAAAACACGATAATCTGAGAAGATAATTTGACATAAAAATTCGGGAAATTGCCTTTTACTTTTAGAGTCTCAGTTGAGTGCCTTATATGCAAAAGCTCTGCTTGTGTGAAATACAAATGTGAGACATTAACTTCATGCTACTTATGAGGAAGTGGGAGCTTAACTTTGTAAAAATGTTCATAATTTATGGTGTGTTGCTTGTAGTGTCCAAACATGTTTCTTGTTGCCTTTGCGTTTGCTGTGTGACTCGAACGATTGCCTGACTGTGATTTGTACTGGGAAGCCCCATCTTATCGGGACTGATCACGCTGCCTTAAGAAATAATTCCAGCTATAATTTTTGGCAGCAATCGAGAGGCACACCAATTGCTCACAAGCAGAAATCCTCCTTCCACACTTCAGCCAGTACACATAACCATTTATATCACAGCTGATTTGTACAGAAAGCCCACGGCAAGATTTTCATAAAATCTCTGTGCTTAAGAGTTTCTCTCTGGTACTGTTAAATTTAACAAGGTAGATGTGGTAGTTTTAGCTCGGAAACTGAGATTAACAGTCGGGAGATTAACGAGTGACTTTAGCATACGGCCTCGGGGATTAGCGATTATGCTGTAATGGACCCGTACTGTATGTAACACACACTGCAGATTTATTTTTACAGTTTGTCTACTAATAGGGTCGCATAGTGTTCCTTGTGTTTTGGTCTTTTTATTAAATGGAAAATAAATTATTAGTAGTCGAAAGTGTTTTGCTTGCAAGGATGTATTCAGTCATGGTGGTAAATGAGAATTTGTGATGAGGGGTTAGATAGGGAAGCATTATCCGTTATAGGACATTATCACACAATCACATGAATGAGATTGAAGGGGATGAGATCAGAATTTGGGGCTACAGTCAGGGCTGCAGCAAAACACAACAAACCAATAAATCATCTTTTTGGACAGAGAAAGATAGACTTTAATCAACACAAAATCCTTTGTCATCCGACTCTCCCTCTGGTGACTTTTCCTTGTAATGGGTCGCTGAGCAGCAAAGCCATCTTGCACCTGCTTGATGATGGCGTGTCACTCTTCATACGGACAGCAGATTTAACAGTCGCTGTTAGTCGTTTCACCTGAATTGTGTACAGTGAATGCAGTGAATGCATCATGCTGGACAGACGCCTAAAGTGACTTTAAACACAGTTTGTTGAACAGGTATGCATTTATATAAAATGAATCACTTCCTAATTGCTTATATAAAAGTTCAATTATGGTGGGGATAGTGGAACATTATACATTTCTACACCATTATTCAGGGGTGGAGAGTGCGGGTCCAGAAAGTACAGATACAGACCAGGATTTTGTTTCAATCACCCAGTTGAGTCTCTGTGACTGTGACTCTTTATACTTAACTGGTTGGTTGAAACAAAACCTTGGTTTGGATTTGTACTTTCTGGACCCGAATTTTACACCTCCGCTAGTACTGTAGTTTTTCAACCATTCTGCTTTCTATAGTTTCTGCTTCATTTTTCCTAGATATGTCCTTCTCACATTTCTTTCTCCACTCTTGTTTTTGTTCAGGCAGAGGTGGCCAGCATCCTCACACCACCATGTGTCTGAGCAAAGTTCTGCTGAACATTAGCATCTTTCCACTGAAGCTCTTCCTGTTCTGCTCAGCCTCAGGACAAACAGGAGATGCCAGTGCCTAAACTCAACGCATCTGCTCCACATTTATACTCTTACACGGAATTTATAATATTTCCTTAAAATCGATGTCACAAAGCAGATGCCTTTAAGTGCAGTCCCCTTTAATAATTTGCATTTACAGCCAGAACCATAAATCCGCATAAGATGTCAGTGGTTACAGATAGATGTTGACAGCGGTAGTTAAAAGCTATAGGGCATCTCACTTTTCTATATGTGTCACTTCTGTCACACATAAATAAATCCTGTTTCCAAATATAGTGCCCAGAAACAAAATGACAAAACACCAGTGACAAATACAGCGAATCCTGTTAGACTTTGCTTATGAGTTGTAAAAGCAGCCATGATAGATTGGCCCTGTAAGAAGTGTTGTTTCCATCTAGTCTTTGTGGATTATAAATCTGCTCTGCCCCGTCTCCGATTTTGCACACAAGGTCGCACTGCATCTAAACGATTCGACGAACCCCCCCTCGGCGCGTGTTATTGATGACTTCATATCCTTGTGATAAAATATCTCAGGACCATTATTTTGATACAGGCATAAAAAATGCATGTTAAACTAAAGGTGGCATGTTTATTTATCAGAAGATACCAACTGCATGCTTTTGTCGGTGGCTAACTCGATGGCGTTCATATCAGTTGCATGAAATGTGAAGGATGCCACTGTTATATTTGACAGTAACAGTACTTGACTCTCTGCTATAGACTGGCACCCCCTGCAGGCTGTCCCCTGCCTTGCGCCTGCTGCTTCCTGGGAGTGGCTCCAGGCACACCATCAGCATGAAGAAGCAGTCATGGAAGATGGATGAATGCAACGACACTGGCTGACTCCTTTAAACCACAACACTGGTACTGTTTAGAAGATCAAACATTAATCTATTCTAAACATCTGTCAATTCTAAAACCTTTCGGATGGCAGATTTATTTGTTAACTTCTGCACTTTTATTAGTACTTGTTTATGTGTTTTGTGTATATGGTGACTATGAGTTTGAAATGTATAGGTGGTACAGAGGCTTGGTCAGTAGCACAGTGATCGTAGACTTACCAGGGCTGGCACGACATTCGTGCTTTCAGATTCTGTATTATTCCATTATAAACCTAAAATTAGCTACATCAAAAGCGTTGGGGTAGTTTGCAAACCCTACAGACTATTTACAAGGTAATAAAACTGTTACATGCATGTAAATGAGTGTGCAGACTTGACTTGAATTAAGAAATCTCACGCCAGCCAGCTGAGCGAAGTTGGCAACCCTACATTGCAGGGCTGTGGGTTCAATTCTGCACAGGCTCTCTCTTAGTTCCCCCCATTTTCTAGTGTCTCTAAATTGTGTGTTAGTCCGGGGCGTAGGTGTGCACTTTGTGATGGAGGGGCATCTCATGCAGGGCGCACTCTGTGCATTGTGGGACAGGCCCCAGGCTCACCATGGCAATGGCCTGCATGGGGTAAGTGGCCTTGTGAAACAGATGGATGGTGTTAGAGGCATTTCTATAATACAGGCCCTTTAACACAACATCGGATCATCTTCTCTATGCTTCACGCTAACGGGGAAGAATAAATCCAACAAATCGAAATGCAGAAACAATTAAAAATGTGCACTTAGTGCCAGGCTCTCATTAAAATTCAAGGAGCATTACGCTGCCATGGTATTAGATACACAAAGTCCACAGTGTACAGAAACAGTCAGCGGTACCCAAAGTCAGCTGTGGGACTGGAACGAAAACTGATGTTAGAAAGAATCATTTAGAGGTTGTTATGTAAGCAATTGTGCTGAGTTGGAGTGAACAGAATTTGACATATGATGCTATGGAAAATATGAGCGCAACTTTGCAATTAATCATAGTTTGCATGACAAAAAGAGAGATGCCAGATGAGAAAAGGCATTCCGATAGTTGTACTGGAGTTTCTCTCTGCAAGGCCTGGGGACTAACGGCATTGGCCTCGACCGTGCTGATCAGCCAATAGAATGCCCTGCCTCCGATGCATGGACCAGGCTCTCCTCTCAGGCTTGGAGCTCCAGAGGGGAGGGGAATCACTAGGAAAACGTTCCGGAGGAGCTGGAGACTCTCCCTTATTTTTATTGCTTGTCTCTCTGGATTTTCCAGAGTTAACTTCTGTTACCTTTGACATTTGCAGACTTTGTCTTTTGTAACACTTTGGAATCTCTCCTGCCTGCATGTGCATCCCACACATTCTTCTCAGTATTTTCCTGTTCTTTCCTCTCCTAAACTAAAATTGAAACTGAAATAAAATATGCTTTGATCGTATGTGAGAAGACTTTTCTGTTGCACAAAAAACACTTCATGTCCTGACAAAAAAAAAATGGCCAAATATATTATTATATAGACCAGGATTTTACCAACTCTTAGTATTTTAGTGTTATGATCGAGTTACTGAACTCTCATATGGGCTCTGATAAGATGACTCATATGATATGCATTTTAGTAACGTCAATGAAATGATGCCATAAGGTTTCCATTAGATTGCACTGCCACTGCAATGGTCTTCAGGAATTCATGGGAATGCTCATATCTACGTTGGGCATACAACAAGGTTGAAGTTGGGTTTTCTAAGGACATTAAAACCCTCCAGCAGACCTGTTTTGAAGCACATAGTTACCATCCAACTTCCAATTACACTCACCCAAGGGGAGGCTGCAGAAAGCCTGCATGGGATGCAGCTCACTGAGTAGGAGGAAACTCACACAGCCATGGGAAGAACATGCAAGCTTCCCATGTAGAGAGCAGTGGTGGAGAAATGATCTCTCAGGCCTCAGGGTGTGAGACTACAGTGGCAGTCACCCCTGCCCAGTCAACCTTTAAGAAACCACTGTAGGTCCAGCTTTGGCAATTCTATGTGTAGTCAACTATATAAAATGAATACAGCAATATTTTCCTGGATCTATATAGGCCTGAAGATATTAATCTGTTTATGTATGTTAATTTTTCTAAACGTGTTTGCTACATTTTCTGCAAATCAAAGATTAAAAACTCCTAGGAACTTACGACATGCCGTGATTTCAGAGTTAAACATTCATTTTTCCAGCCATCTTCTGGCCCCCTTCCAGTACATTGATGTGGAGGCTGTATCCTTCCCAATGCTTTGGATGGGTTTCAGCCAATACACTCACACATACAATCACACTCAAAGAGCAATTTAGAGATATCAGTTTGTATAAGTGCATGTTTATAGATTGCATAGATTGCGATAGGATACAGAATATTAGAAAATCATTTCAAACTTGAAGTGTTACGTAAAGTTTATAAGTCATCACTCAACATCCCAGTCCGAGGATCTCAATATGTAATATTTCAGGTAACTTAAAATTGAACTACCCTAAAACAGAGCAAACTGATACTTTTATGTAGCTGTAAGAAGTCTACAAAATAGAGTGATAGTGTCGCATCACATGACCTGGCCACCTGACCTAGACACAATAGAGATGATTTTGGAGGAGTTTGACTGTAGTGATGGAAAAGCAGCCAATGCGTGTTCAGTATATGTTGGACCTCCTTTATGACAGCTGGAAAAGCATCTCAGGAGGCCACCCCATGAAACTGGCAGAGAGAAGATCCAGGAGCAATTCGGGTTAAGACCCAATACTGGAATCACTCTGTTGATTCTAGTATTCCAGCCTTGGTTTTATTGAGCTAGTATCGAGAAAAATTCATTGCAGACACATACTGCGATGAATACTTACATACACTTATATGTAAGTCACTCTGGCTAAGGGCATCAGCCAAATGCTATAAATGTAAATGTTGATCACAGGATTTGAACAGGCAACCTTCTGAGTCCCCACCCACAGACATGATCCCTTATTGTAGAAAATAAAACCACAAGAGAATAGTACAGGTATTCTTTGGGTAGGTGTGCCCAAACATTTGATTGGTACTCTGTGTATGTGTGTGAATTAGGTTTATATTACTTTTTGGTGACCAAATGTCCCCCAGAAAGTCATAAAAACTGTTTTTTTACATTGTGGAGACCATGTTTAGCGTCCCCACAAAGCTCTGCGAATGCAATCAAAAATGTCGTATGTTGTGTGGTTAAGAATGGGTAAAGTTATAGCTTGGTAGCGGTTAATATTGTTATTAGAATTTTCCCCCTAGAAATGAATGAAGAGTCCCCACAAAGATATACTTACATACCAGTGTGCGTGTATGTGTACGTGTGTGACATATGCCATCATACCTGGAAGTTCTGGAAATTTTTGCTGACGTTCATGCTGTAAATTGCAATAAATAATTTGTGCTTTTAGACAAAGACAGCGAAGCAGCGCTCTTTTTCGTATCTCTGAAAATCCCCTCCCATCTCCGGCATCAAAAAAATAAAAACTTAAAAAAATGTAGAGAATGTTTCATCACATTCAGGAAGAACAAAAAAAAAAAAAAAAAACGCTGCCCGCATTTGAAAAGATGATATTTAAATAACGGGAGTTACTTGAATCAGAAATTCAAGAAGCGGGTTTCTGGAAGCCGTGACATCAACATGTCACAACAAGGCCGTTCCCGGCTGTGCAGCTCGGAATTCTCTCGGATCGGTTTCCCTCCTGGAAGCCAGATCTCTCCGAAACCAGAGCAGACACAATGCTGCCCTTGTGCGTCCATCTGATGTTAGCACCGCGAAAAGGTTACTGTTGGTTGCGGCACTTTCAGCAAACACAGGAAATGCGCTGTTGAGTATCTGCTTGTGTCAGACAATGATACTACAGCGATCATGGTCATGTCCGTCTGATAAACACTTTATTAGATCAGTTCCTTAAATGTTTCAGTGGCTATGGATCATTGCGCTCTCTCTGCTGATTTGGTGCTGTGACTGGCCCTTACCGATCTTACTTTTGATAACGTTCTTTATTATGTTTGCTGAGGGGATAGATGCAATACTGTCTTTTCATCATTGTCTTTCTTGAAACAGCATAATGGCATTGATCTTAGATCTGTGGTTCAGCTGGGAAAGGAGTTAAAACTATATATCTTAATCCGTATGAGTAATTACAGACTCTTTCGAATATGTCTATCAAACTCACAAAGAGCACCGAACTTCCAATGAGTATAATTCTTTGGTTCAAGTTTGTACTTTTATTTTATTATTGTTGCCTTTCCTACAGTGTTATTCCTTTTAGTTGTTTCGGTGAATCTTTACATTAATTCTAATATATGAATTAGCACTATCGATTTTGGATGTCCTTGCTGAAGGTTTCGTTATTCATTCAAGATGTTTCTAAAGCTAAGGGTGACCCTGGACCATAACAATGAATGGCCAGCACTGGAAAGGCCAGCCTAACTCAAGCCAGGTTTTAAAAATAAAATTTGCATTTGTAATATGTTTATCTATCCATCTTCCCTAAGTGCTTATCCAGTGCAGGGTAACAGCTAGCGAGCCTGGAGCATATTTTAGGAAACACACGAAGCTCGGGTGCCAATTCATCACAGTATGTGCAATTTAAAAACACCGACATACCTGACTGCATTCTTTTGTACTTTGGGAGAAAAGTGGGGAACCCAGCGGAAACCAACCATGCACCCTCCACACACAGAGCAGCGGGTGGGAGCCGGAGCCATGAACCTGGCGGTGTGAAACGGCAGCGCTAACAACGGAGCCGCTAATAATATCCATATTCAATAAATCACGGTCACGCATAATGTATGCATTAAATATGCATACTATTTTAACAGAACACGTGGGTAATCTATTTTACTTTTGTTCCCTTTGTCAAAGTATCATTGCCGCATTAGGAAATTATTAATATTATCAATCAATCAAACAAGTTTTAATTTGAATCAATTTTAAAAAGTGTCTTAAAAATCTTTGTACCCTTCCGTACTTCCCGGCCTACTCTTCCGTAGAAATGTAAGGTAACCACCAGATAAAATCTATAATTTCAGATGTAGCACTGTATTTTTATAAATGTTATATTCAATGCATTACAACTTTAGGGAGAATTATGCCCCAGTAAATATACTCAGATTCAGCAGCTCCATCTGCTGTGCATAAGTGAAACATATTAGATTTGTTATGTAAACAACCTATTACGTATCGTTGAAACACAGGTATTACTTTTCAGCATAAGAAGAAACTTAAATCAATCCATTTCTAATATGATTCAGTGACGCATACTAAACTGTACACGATTTTTATATACTGATCTGTGTCTAATAATTTTAAGCTCCTTTACACTCTGCCAAATGAAGTAAAACAGCCGATTATTTCGTTGTAATCGTTACCAACAGATCTACTCCCAACCGCTAGGAGCGGTCTCCGAAAAACCTATAGCGAGCGTAAAGAAGAATAGCGTTGTCTTTGTTCAAGCACTGCCGTGGGGGCGGGGATTTATCTTCGCAGCCATAGCAGCAGCAGCCGGATGTGTAAACATTACCACCACTTGTTGCCAAAACTGCACTTTTTATTCGCATTTTTACTTCTAAAACGAGTAACGGTGGAAAAAATAGCGGTTCGAATATTCCGTTTCAGAGGTCTGACACGTATCTGATATGTTAAAGTTGCTGTTCTAAATTAAAGAAGTGCATCCGAATAGCCAGCTAAGTCGCTAAAACAGTAGGACGGTGTTTAAATCTCTTTTTTCCCTCAGTTTATCAGCTTTACATTGACTGCCTTCCAGTATGCGCTGGTGGTAGCTGATGCTGGTTAGGCTGACTGACAGGGAATCGGCGCCGATGTGTAACTGTTCCCGTTTGTCTCAATCTCTGCATGTTCTGTTAGTGTGTGTGGGACCGTTATTTCGCTCTGGTGTCTTATTAGTTGCTCAACCGGTCTTCGACGTCTGAGTTAATCAATCTCTGAAATACCGTGTTAGTTTGAGCTAGTAGGTCACTTTTACTTAAATTAACTCGCGAGGGGAAATTAGACTGTGTTAGCTGGCGTTACTTTGTGCGCTACCCCCTGAAGTCTCCCCATCGCCGGGATGACTCGAAGCTGAAGCAGCGGCCTACCATGGGAACGACGGGCAGAGCCTCGCGTCTGGATCTCTCGCGCTTCCTGGCCAGCCCAGCGCGCTCGCTTTGCGGTCACACGAGTGGATTTCTGTGAGTCCTGGAGTCCCGAGTGCGATGTTCAGCCTCATGGCTAACTGCTGCAGCTTGATGAAACGCTGGAAGGAGCCAGCAAGGTCAGTGCTTTGCGGATTACTTGGTCGTTGACTTTTGTGTTGAATAAAATTGTGTGTTTATTTGGTGTGAAACAATAAATGTCACCCGTACTGCGGTACTCTACGTCCGACGGTTTCCTTTGAATACTCCGATTTCCTTTCGCAATCCTAAAGGAAATATGCGGCCACACAAATTGCCCCAAAGGGGCCGATTATGCGTAAGTAAATGTCATGTGATAGCCGGGTATCCCATCCAAGGTGTCCCCTGACTAGCCTTGCGCTTCCTCTGATAGGTGTCAGTCTCAAACGACCCTGAATTGGGAAAGCGCTTCTGGATAATAAATGACATTGTTGCGATTAGAATAAAGTGACACCAAGGCAGCCACTGTGAAGTTTTTATCGTCCCAGGGTCACGGGGTTTGGCCAGAGGTTGGAATGAAGTTGTCACGTTGTTTAAAACTGCCGTGAAGTGGTGCGAGTGCTTGCGCTCATGATAATAGCTGCTGCGCTTGTCATCCCTTGATGCCCTCGAGTGTACGGTACGGCTCACTCCATTCAGCATCCCGCAGATGTCGTCCCATATGGCTCCGACCTTCTGTGATCGCTGCGCAAACTCCACAGGCCCGACGTTTTTCTCGCTGTTTGGTGCTTTCCCGTTAACAGCCGTCCTAGTGCTAGGAGCAGTAGTAAATGTGCCTCTGAACGTGTTGGGGATGTGCGATTTGGAGACAGTGTTGTTGTATATTTCAAGATGATGCTTCCTAGTTTCTTTAACTATCTGTCTCCGCAATGTAACCCAAATTGTCACTCTGAAAAGTTGAAAAAGTCTGGCTTTTCATGACTGTACAGTAGACACAAAACCCCCGATACTGCGTTTTGGATACTTTTAAATTTTATAACATAAATTGCATAATTTGCATAAATAAACATAGTT
>JAABNX020000110.1:1125041-1137613 GCA_015163995.2 Mormyrus lacerda | reverse complement strand
AAACCCCCGATACTGCGTTTTGGATACTTTTAAATTTTATAACATAAATTGCATAATTTGCATAAATAAACATAGTTTTAAAATTTTTGTCTGTTTTGTAAAGTTGATGTTATTGTTCCTGAATTTGGATATTTTTTATTTGAAAATAAAATAAGATGCTGGATGTATGTTTGTTCATATTTATTAGTAAGTTATAAGTGATGTTTGGGGTGAAGCATGTTTTTAAGATGTTAGAAAGGTTCAAGGCAGGATGAGGCAAAGAAAACTGGTCTGTTGTATCTGGCGTAGTAAATGAGAATTTTGCCGTGCAGCTGGCTTACGGAAGAAAGTGGTAAATCCCCTGCAATCTGCCCCCAGAGACAGGGTGGGGGCAGGGATGTATAGTGACCTGCAGCCAGCGGTGTGGTCTCTCAATGAAGCAGAGGCCACACCCTGTAACAGGAAACCACCTGGACCGCGTGCTTAATGTCTTTGACCCTGGGGGTGCCGCGGCTGTGTTAGCATAAGGTTAAGTATTCGTCTTTGTCTTGGTTAGCCTCAGTGTTTGGGTATGTTTGTATTGACAGGGATATGAACAAAGAGGTTTTCCCTTTCGGCTGAGAAATTCTTCTCTTATGCCTCTTTGAATATTAGATCTGACAACTGTAATGCCACAGTTACGCATATCTGATAATCTTGCTGTTGATTCAGCAGCTTTTTTTTAAAAAATGCTTTTGTATTGAACATTGTACTGTACTTGCTTTGTTCTTTCTTATTACATCATTAGCACATTCAGCTATTACATTATCACATAGACAGTAATTTTAAGTAGCATGTAATAGCCAGAGTTTTTGTTTGGAAGGATATTGCTGTTAGTGTGGTTTTCCCTTGTGTTGAAATAATGTGGGTTATTGTAAGGAAATCATTTCAGGAAATCATTTGTGTCCTTATTGTGTCTCAGTTATTTTCTTCTCCAATTTCAAACCTGTAGGATTGAAAGAATTATGGAAAATCACCGTATATAAATAATATTGTCCTTGGAGGCCCAAAGCTGTATGTCTGCAGTGATAACTATAGAAGTATTATCTTCTTGTTGGGGATAGCAGGTGTATGAGTGGGGATTCAGATATGCTGAAAGACTGAACCCCCACACATAACAATGTGCAGTGTTATTGTGCTGTGGACACAGGTGTAGCTCCAGTAATGAACGCTGACTCATACAGTCTGTAAATCCCCGCACACTGGTCAGCTAAGCTCCTGTTAACGCGGATGGGCCAGTGCCTCTTATGGGTGTCTGGTTAAATGGGCCACCTGGAATCAACCACTATATCAGTGCTGCCCAAAAAAGCAGTACGATGTCCAGCATTTTTGCAGATTGACCCATGTGCTACTTTGTTTAAACATTATTTTGTTCTCCCAAGAGTAATATGTTAATTTTGTGTGTGTGTGTATATATATATATATATATATATATATTTTTTTTTTTTTTTTGCTTTATAGGAAGGTAACATTGCTGATGGTGGGACTTGACAATGCAGGGAAGACTGCCACCGTCAGAGGGATACAGGGAGGTGAGACTTCACAAGTCATAATTTGTGGATTGTTGACTATGCCCCCCCCCCATGATTAATGGTGGAATTGTGTGTGTGTTTTTTTTTTTGGGGGGGGGGGGTGGTAATGGTTCATTTGACACACAGATTCTGTTTGTACTGGAATAACTAAAAAGCAGGGCATGCAGCTGTTTGTCTTGTCAAACTTCCCAGATGAATGTTAGCCCATTCGTTGCCCTTAAAGTGGCAGCCTGTTTTACCAGTTCCTGTAAACTGCCAGCAAGGAGACTGCTACCTCAGATCGCATCCCTGAATTGTTTTTATGTAGTTAATTTATTAATAGCTGTCACATATACACAGTATGATGTGTTTGATTTCTTCTACAGGACTACATTTAGAAATGGTGGCAAAATGGCGACTACTCGGCATTTATAAGGATTAACATTCACTTGTGTTTAATTTTATTAATCTGCAGAAAACCCTGAGGATGTGGCACCCACTGTGGGCTTCTCTAAGGTGGACCTCAAGCAGGGGAAGTTTGAGGTGACCATCTTCGACCTCGGAGGAGGCAAGAGGATCCGTGGAATCTGGAAGAACTACTATGCGGAATCCTACGGTGTGGTTTTCGTGGTGGATTCTAGCGACATGCAGCGCATCCAGGAGACCAAGGACACCATGGCAGAGGTTCTGAGACACCCCCGCGTTGCTGGGAAGCCTGTCCTTGTGTGAGTAATGCAGTTACTGCATGCTGATGGGGGGCAATGGATTAAAAAAAGAAGTGTCATTTTTTGCATTCGTTCTGACTTTTTGTTCTATTAAAAATGATCTATAAACGATCCAAGTGTGTTCCTCATGTTCTTCCTTAAGGAAACACAAGGTGGCAGTGTTGCTTCTCAAAAAGGGACCTTACGGTTTCAGTTGGAAAACAACTCCAGACAAGTCCTGACATTTCTGTTTCTCTGTTGGGAGCGTGTTAGCATGAACATTTGTTGTATATTAAATGAAATCACATAATTTTCACTTAACAGTCCTGTTTCCATGTCAGGACGCACACATAAAACACACAAACATTGCATAGTTTTTTGAGCTGAGACTCCCATAAAATGTAACACACTGTGTGTCACAATGTTATGAGGTATAGCAGCTGCTCTCCTCTTTTATGGAAGGCCTGCAGGCCCCCCCCCCCCATAAGCCACCCCCCACCCCAACATGAGCTGGATAATGTAAGCACTTGGCACAAGACAGACTCTTCCTCTGCCCGTCATCCTCATCAAAGAATCGTCTCCAGTTTGTCTGAGCGATGCCGCCTCCATCCGTTCCACTGATGGGCGCATACCGGGCATGGTGTCCAGCTAGGCACTTATAAAGCCCCCCCATGCTGGGTTAATGGGGTTAGACCATTTCTGAGAAGCCCACTCCTGGCCTAATGTAGGCACTTAACACAAGTGTCTGCCTCAAGCACTGCACAGCGGCCAGACCTGCAGGTACGGCAGGGAAATACCTTAGCATGAGAATGACACCATTTTCTGTTATTACTGTGTGCTGCCCTGAAGTAAGGGTAAAATCCTTTACAATAGTAAGTATTAGATGTGCAAGTGTTTGAACTAATCCTGACATCAACTGTGTTGCATGTCATTAAGTAAGGTTGTTGGGTGGAATGATTTTCTTCAGCATTTAATGTAAAAAAAATAGGTTAAATAGCATCCTAGCATATCATACACAAACTGCCTTATATGTTGACTGTATTTATTAGAATTAATAAAGTGAAATTTTTTGTACGTAAACGGTGCCGTGAAGGTCGGTGCTTATAATTATGAATAATGGGCCTCATTTTGTGTTTAAAAATGTCCATAGTTTCATGTAACAGGTGAGAACGTTTGGCACCCCACAGGGTTCTCTGCCCACATCAGTCATCTTGCTGATGCGATGTGCTGTTAAAGTTCATCGTGCCCTTGGCCCTTATCTTAGCCAGATGGAAGGCAAGGTCCTTTGTGTGCTCTTTGGTGTTGGGGGGGCAGTCATTATGCGCAAGTTGTGTTGTCTTAACTACTGCATTGTTGCTGCAGAGAGCCCAAAAACACTGAAGCCTTTGCATGTGATTGGCTGAGCTCAGTTTGCACAATTGCGACAACAGAAGCAGCATATTCCCTTCAAGGGGTTCTTCTTTTTGTACCTAGCTGCTTTTTTGATGTTCTCCTTGATGCTCGCCGTGAAGTTTTGTGTCTTCTCCACTTGCGCCTGGATGTTCTCGAAGTCTTCCCCCTGCTCCTGCACCAACAGGCATATGTCCATGAAGAGGTCATGCAGCTCCTTCATGCTGCTCTCTAGGCGAACGAGCTCCTTGTGGCGCCTCTCTATTTCACAGAGCTGCGTACGGGTAACCTTGGCCTCATCCAGGAAGTTCTCGCTGAAAACCTTCCACCTGCCTTGCTCCACCATCTTTTCCACTTCCTCCTCCGATGTTTCCTGCCCGGATATCTCCAGTTGGCGGATGATGAACTTCTTGCACTTCTCTTGCCTGCTCATTAGAGTCTCGTTGTATTGACATGTGACTTTCTGGAAGTGGCGAAGCAGCGTGGCATGCTGGGAATGCTGGATGCGGGTTGCAGTGCCTGACGGGTTGCTCTGCGCTTCTGTCTGCTTTACTTGCTTGAGCAGGGTGTCCAGCTGCTTGTAGATACTCTCTGCCTGCAGTTTGATGTCCAAAGTGACACTGCTCTCCCTTTTCATCATGCTGAAGCTCCGCATAACAGCCGTCAGGGTCTTCTGCTCCTGGCTGAACTTGTTGACCTCCGCCTCCAGGTGGTAAATGTTCTCTCGGATGCGTTGTGCCTCTCGGAGGAAGTTTTCCAGCACTGGCTCCTTCTCAAAGATCACTGCCTCTGAAGTGATGGGCACATCATCCTCCTCCTCATCTGTGAAGCGGGTGTTGTCATCCTTGTTTTCCTCTTGGGCATCTATTGTCTTCTGCAGCTCCTCCAGTCGGTCCTTCATTGTTCTGGATTTCCAAGCGCTCTTTTACACACAGAAATGCTGTCAGATTCTTCCTAGTCCCTGGCTTCCATGCAATTCCATTGACTATTTTCGAAGTGCTGAGAGTATGGTTTTTTTTTTTTAGCTCTGAAATAACATAAAAGGCAAACTTAGCAAAATGCAAGAAATCCGGAGGGTGACACCTTGGGTTTACAAACTGTATTGTCTTATTTTCATTTACATGCCATTTTAAGTGGTTTATTTCAAGAAAGGACACAGTCTTATAGTTCATATATATATATATATATATGAGATGTCTGTAATTTGCTAAATGTATATATGAGTTACAAGTTACCACTGCTTTCTCTGTGGAATATTAATTAGAAAATGGCCAGGACTTCAATATGTGGGTTTTTTAGTGTCCAGGGAGCTATATATACATAGATATATATTTATACACACACACATTACAGAGCACCTTCAATTATGGTACATAGTATGGCTCAGGAACTTTACTTTGATTACAGATGCCAGAGAAAAAAAAACACACAATGAGTCAGATTTATTTTATGCCTTTAAAACCTTTGTCTTCACAGATAGTAAGTGCAGTAGTTTATACAAATGATTTTTTAAAAATAGCAGTATAACCTTATTACATATATCTGCCAAAATGTATTTACTTTACATTTGTTGTGATTTTGGATGCGTGTTTTGTGGGATGCACGGCTTAAGCGAACCCAGCGCATCACAAGCACATGGGGAATTTGGGATGAATTCTGACTCCAGGCTTGTTTTTCCCTCCTCTTCCATTTTAAAAGTTGTGAAGTTGACTTAAACTCACATTCCCTGCTTCCTATTCCATCTTTTACTGGAAGTCAGCACCTTTCGCGTTCTGCAGTTATATTCTGTGTGGGGCCTGTATTCAGTCCATATCCGGCTTGGAACATTCATTCTTGTATTTGAAAATGGCAAAATTGTAGTTAAACATTTGAATATAATGTTAAGAATTTCTAGGTGGTTTATCCTCCGAAGTATAATTCATAGCAGATTGAATTAATAGAGTTTAATGTAACTTTCCATCCAGTTTGGATCATGAGAGACTGAATGACCATCAACCAAATCTGCTATACATATTAAGAATATTTTGCAATGATCTGAAATTTATCTATCTTCAGACCTTGTCATAAAACATGTCTCTACACTCTATGAACACACGTGTTGTGTGACAGATGCACAGATACGCTGGTATTATGTAGCTCCATCAAAGACGAGCAGCGACATTTTGCTTTCTAAGAGTGAGTCCTTCAGTCTGAAGATATGTTTTCATAAAAATTGTTTTAATGGAAATTAAAGTTTTGCGATAAATGTTTAACTTGCTAAATGCGTGTTATATAGCAGTTGTTTATAAAGATACAAAACAAAATCTTTTAAGATGCATATGTATTTGTGCTACGTGGCTGGAGACATTTCAGAACAGATACCCAACACCTTTCTTTAGAAAACAATGTTGTTGAGAAACCACTCTGATCATATTTATGTCATCGGACTGATAACTTGTTTTGCCTTCATCGTGAGGCAGATATTAAATAAATTTCTCTTTGCTGTACTTAACTGTGTTTGTAGATCATGTTACTATTTAACGGTAATGCAAAGCTGGTCTGCCAAAGCCATAAACAGTTATGTTACCTTGTTGTCAGGTACGAGTGAAACGCTGAGTTGGAACCAAAGCCAGGTGTCTGCTTGCTATCTTACGGAGTCTTTCTGTCCCGACAGCGTTACTTTTCTTTGGTGCGCATGTGTTCAGATATTTCTTCAACCTTGACCTCTCCATACACTTTCTGAACCATCCTGGGGTCTATACCCTCCACTCCACCTTCCAAAGTAAATATTTGTAGCACCTTCATGCGTATAGAGCAGGAAGTGGAGGAGAATGTGGTTCTTCCAGTTCACAGCCACACCTCCTACTACATACTGAGTGCAAGCCGTTATGGTGCAATTCATGAGGTCATCTGATAAATATGTGGTGACTTAATGAAATGTCTTCAAGGAAATGTGCGCTGTATGTTTCTGATTTTTTTCCCAATGTTGTCTATGAGGGACTGTAGCCCTTGGGTTAAACAGCATTAAGAAGAAGCATCAATTTTATGGGAGTATTTAAAAAATGATCTGGAATGGAGTTTCTCAAACTAGCTGCCTGTTTAATTTCTCCAGGCTCTTCAGAGTCAATTTAACAGCACAATCTCCCATTCAGAGCATTATGATTCTGAAAGGGTTTGCCATTTATATAAACTATTTCCATTTGAAGTATCTGCTGTTACATTTTATGTAAAAAAAACAAATTATGTACTTATCCATTTATTTTTGTGTTGCTTTATATTTATTAATTCTGAATGAGAAAATTCTGTAGCAGAGTTTCTGACACAGAAAATGTGTTGTATGATAACTAGAACTATTACAATTTAAAGACTATAATTATCAGCTTTTTAGTTTGAGCACTTTTTATCAATGGTGACAGTAGTATAATTACTGGTGTTTTAGTGAGAGTTATGTATCCTGGAGCTCAGATTTGACCTATGACCTTTGAAGATGGGACCTTGTCTTTGATTCTAGGGGAGATGAAGACTAATAGGGTGGGAGAGCAACAGTTACCACGGCTTCCCTTGCCACATGTTAAATATTAATTAGAAAATGGGCGGGACTTTTTAGTGTCCAGGGCAATTGAGAATTTTGGACCCCCCCATTAGTTTAGCCTGTTTTGTTTTCTTGTGTAAGAGAAATGAATAAAACCTGTTATTCAAGATGGGAAAGGTGTGTATCACATGTGTACATCTGTACAATCAGCTAATGGATTGCTGAGCCATGACTTGTATGTAGCCAGAAACAGCCATTACTTAGTTCTCCTTTTGATTTTATGGAATATGTTGTGTTTGATATACTGTAAGATAGTTGTGAAAAACCCCCAGAGAATCCACTTCTTCGATTTGTTCATCAGTTTCCTGATTCGAATAAAAAAACACGAGTTTTTGGCTGCATAACTATTTGCCCTGTTTGTGCCCCACATTAGTCATTGCAAAATCATGGTATTGTTATTTTATCCTCCCTTAGACTGGCCAACAAACAAGACAGAGACGGTGCATTGGCTGAGGCAGATATCATAGAGCATCTATCCCTGGAGAAGCTTGTGAATGAGAATAAATGTCTCTGTCAAATTGTGAGTACACTCTTTTTGGGAATGAAACATGCATCTTCTGGCTGGTTGGGTGTGTTTTTTTTTTTTGAATGAAATGTGGTGCTAAGGTCAGATTCTGACACTTTTGTTCGGCATATCATTATCAAAGATGGAGTTAAGACACTGTTTTTAGACCATGTGGCATTCGCACTGCAGGAGCCCTGCTCAGCTGTCATTGGCTACGGGAAGAAGATGGACAAGTCCATTAAGAATGGGCTAAACTGGCTCCTGAGCAACATTGCTAGGGACTACGAGGCTATCAGCGAGCGCGTGGAGAAGGATACTGCAGAGCAGAAGGCTCAGGAGGAGCTGGAGAAGAGGGAGCGAGCAGAGAGAGTCCGGCGAGCTCGAGAGGAGAGGTGAGAGTCCCATGAACCCTAGGATGGCCTGTAAGGCAAGAATTGTTCCCTACTGAAACTCAGTTAAATATAATGTTTTTTCTAAATGAAAGGCAATCAGAGATAGCGTTTATGCTTTTAAGAAAAAGCTGAGAGAAGATAACCTTGGACACAGACCGTAATGTCTCCCCCACATGGCCTTGAGGTCAGCCTGCGTGTGAGAGCCTTGTGATTTTCTGAAATGGCGTTCTCTTCCGCAGGGATAAACAAGAGCGAGACGAGGCTGAAAGGGAGGGGAGGACTGTGCAGGCAGGGGAGGAGGAAGATGGTGCCAGTTTGTCTAACCCTTTTCAGCCAATTGCTGATGTCGTCACAGAGGTGTGAGATTGAGATCTAACCCCAACTCAACCCTCATACACCCTTTTTTATATACTGGGTAGTTTTTACTTGAAATAGTTGAATACATAAAATTGTAACTCCTAAAGAAAACAAAACTGAAGTTTTAGTTTCATAATAAATCATTAATTATTATTAATTAGTGTTGTCAAGTCAAAGTCATCTCTGAACAATCACATAAAATGTTCATTGACAACTTTGTCTTTTGTAGAGGTCTTCAGGCTTCTCATCCATGGTCATTGTTTACTGGTGAAGCTCTTCTTTACCTTCAGTTTTGGGCTTTTCCAGTATATTGGGTCTTATCATAATATGCCTGAAAGAAGACGACTTCAGTTTGATTATTTGTGTTTCAAGTGAAAGTTTGGGCTTGATTTGATCTTGCTTTGTTTTCCTCGCAGACCATGGTGTTCTTAAGTCTTTGCTGGCACCAAAGCTAATGCCAAAGTTTTACATATTGACCTTCTGATATCCCCTGGTTTTTTCAGTTATCCATACACCCATCTCATCATCTTGTTCCTTGGCCTTTCCTGAATACATTGACTTTGGCTCTTTCAATTTTACTGCATTTTTATTGGATTTCTCTTGGATGACTTTGAATTTCATCTACAGTTGTTCTGGTCATCTATAATGTCTGTAATTGGTTTTTGATGTTTCCTTGATGACAACATGTATATTATTCACACTATTTCTTGGGTGTAGTTTATGGTTTGTTCCATAATCTGCTTCAGGCCGTATCTTAACTCTTTGAACTGAGGTCTTTCATAGTTTAACAATGAGAAAATTTCTGTAAACCCATCTGGCGATACTGAAGTATAAAGATGCTTTTCACTGCTCCTTGGCGACTGAATTGGCAATGAAGATATCATTGGATTTCCAGCTAATCAGTCATTCACACCCATTCTGCAGCCTTGCTTCTGTTTCTATGTTCATATTAGCTAATTGAATTTCTGATATTTTTCCAATCTCCCGGCACCAGTAATACATCATTTGCATGACCTGTCTCAGCCTGAACCTGGTTAAACTTTGCAGTTTCTTCTTTGTCCACATGAGTCTTTGACACATAAGCCTGCGTAACTGTTGAATCGAATGGGATCTATGTCATATGTTGTTCATTTATGTCATTGTATCCAGTTAAGCCTTTAGAGTGCACGTCCTAAAATAGTCACAGCTTTTCTTATTTCCTAAGTAGCAAATGATGTGTTCATATAACTGAAAGTAGCATAGTCCATTTAATTTAGCTAATGCTTAAGATGTTGACTTGTATGGATCCATTTTCAGCTTTCACGCTCAGCTGTCCCTGGCTCATACTCTGTACAATCCATATTCCAATAGTAATCCTGTCTTTGCACTCTCAGATTTTCTTTCTCGGCATGGCAACATCATCAATTGGCCTTCTATAAGTCTTTGATCCCACCACGTCTAAACATCAACCATACTCGAATCCTTAGCCCTTCCCCAGCTGCATGTGAAGTGCCTTTTTGCTGAAGCGGTTCTGTCTTCCAGTGCTAGAATGTTTTTCATTCTGGCGTATCTGCCCCTAAGTTTTCTTTGGTAAGGTATAGGAGTTGTTTACCATTGCTGCCTTCTGCACAATTTGAAATAGAGTCATTGCCATATTCAGTGCTGTGATCATCTGCTGCCTGTGCTATTCCTTTGCCACCAAATCTAGGTGGTAGGCACATCTCCTTGCTATCACAACATGAAGAAATGTAATTTAGTAAGTAAGATGATGTACAGCTTACACAACCTTGTTTGGTGGTTGTTGTGATGGCAGCCAACACAAATTCTGAGGTATCAAACGTGGTTGAATCGTTCCACTTGAGAGATTATTTACTGTTGTGTCGGGTGGGGGGTGCAGAATGAAAATAAGCTGAAGAAGCAGAAAGAGCGAGAGCGGGAGGACATCTCTGAGGGGCAGCAGAGCCCCAATGGAGAGCTACAGACCTTCAGCTGTCCGGCCAGTCCACAGCAGCAGGAGGAGGAAGAGGAGGAGGAGGAGGAGAGCGAGAAGTTAACTGCTGACAGCGCAGACACCGGTCAGTCCCGCATTTTTCCTCATGTGCACGTGCTCCTCCGATGGGGAAAGTCTCCAAAAATGTTATGGTCCTACACATGTGGACTGAAGAAAATAAAAAATGGAAAAAAAAAACAGAAAAATCGCTGTTTGGCCCGGCGGTCCTAATTTATGAAAAGTCTTTCCAGTGACATGGGACACACAGGACTAAAGGTTGTATTCCACGTGTGTTTTACGCTTCAGCAGTCGAACAAACCAAAAAGAAAGCGAAGAAGCAGTGGCTGAAGCGGAAGCACAGGGTGGACCCCTTAAAATCGGAAGAGGAAGCCCCTGAGATGCAGACGCCCCCTCCTCCCCCTCCAGGTGACAGACGCCATGACACGACTAGTGTCTTTGCCGCTTCAGGATAATAACTGTACAGTTATGACTCCAGTTCCGAGGAAGCCCAGTGTTTATAATGCCACTTGAATAATACTGACTGGTTATATTTTGCTCATATAGTAAGTACATGTATGAAGTATATTAGTATTAGGTACGGGCAGTGTTATAAAACTGAGCATGTAAATGTCACAAGATCTTTTTAGTTAAGATGAGTTAACATCTTAAGGATCAGTACTTCTTGCTTTGTTTTAGTTGGATGGGCTACCCCAAAGGCCACTAGGCTTCCCAAACTTGAGCCACTTGGGGACACAAAGCATTCTGGTAATTCAAATTTCCACCTGCTTAACTGTCTGCATGTTCATTGCTAATATACACTGACTGTGATGACATCATGACATGGTGCTGTCTCTCTGCATCGTTAACCCACCGCATTGCTCAGTGTACTTGTCTGTGCGACCTTTGCATGTTTAATATTAGTGACTTTGTAAGCCATAATGTAAAACCTAAATTGACATGTTTTTCCAGTCATTGTTTACCTTCTGTTATCAGATAAAATCAGCCAAATGTGTATCTCAATCTTGAATTTGCTTTAGATCAGTTTTCCAAATAACAAAAGACACCTCTATTGACAAGTTCTTTTTTCTTCATTTTTAAGAGGCCTGGTTCGTATCACTAACATCACTAACATGCTTGTTTTTTGGGCTTATGTGCTTATTTCCTGTTTTCTAGTAACATTAAAATGCATCTGAAATGTCAGATTTTTTTTTTATGTGATGAAATTAAAATGCAAATGGAAATCTCACCTGGATTTAAATGTTTTTCGCCTAGAGATATGATGGTTATTTTGAATATTTTAGTAGGATTCATATTGTTTTGAAAACCTCATTATTATTATTGGCAGGCGGAAAAGTAAAACTATTATCTTATAAACTAAGATAATGAATTTATTTTTTAAAAAGTAGGGATGCACCGATACCAGCATCAGGTATCAGGCCGATAGTCAAATACTTATACTCCTACTCGATACCACGAACCAAAACCACATGATTGCAACATCATGTTAAAACTGAAAGCCACTGCATTTTCTTTTGTGCTGCCCAATCAGATTTTTGCATCTAGCGAGAGACGTGTCAACCAGAAACATTTGGGAAAGATAAACACGCAGACCACCGTCACCGGCAAATTTGCGAGTATACACGGAGGATCTCAGCAGTTTGGGCATATTTTAAGATAAGGGATGATGACAGGAGTAAAGCAAAAACCGTAAGCTCTGTTCTGCTAAGGTATCAAGAGTAGGAAGGGACAGAATGACACAGCAATTTGATCCAACATCTGAAGATGCGCCGTAGTGCAGAGTACATGGAATTTGCTAATGCTAACAGAGAAAGACCACAACAACAAACTTTAGTGCAAATTCTGGAGACCCGGGAGAAAGCTATACTAAAGTGTTATTTATATCTAGTTATTTATATCTTAAATTAGTTATTTAATGCTAGATATAACTGATGCTAAAGGATCCATCACCAATATAAGTACCAAACAAACCAATCACAGTTCTTGCAGTCTGCGTCACCGCAATTTGTAGTTACATTTTTGGGGAGGTGCACATCAGGCTATGGTGTAGGGTCCCTAGCTATGTCATACTTATGTTTCAAAATATAAATCAACCTTTATAGTCAAGGTTTTGTTTCTCTCTAAAGACTTTTCCAGCT
>JAABNX020000110.1:1102632-1124941 GCA_015163995.2 Mormyrus lacerda | reverse complement strand
GACTTTTCCAGCTGAGAAGTGAGATTCCTGATATAAATGATTAAGTCGGAAAAATAAAAATATTTAAATTTTTTGAATTGTCATTATATGTAATATGATAACCCCATTTTACATATAATATATGATGACAAATATATGCATATATTAACGTCATTACTACATTTAGTTTTACGAAGTTAGGAAAGCTATTTTTAAGGTTTAAATTAAGCCTGATGTTACCTTATACATGAAAGAATGATCTCTTCCACACAGTGAGGCAAAAGCCTACAGATTAATAATTAAACACTGGTATCGGATCGGTACTCGGTATTGGCCAATATCCAAAGCCCAGGTATCGGTACTGGTACAGAAAAAGTGGAATCGGTGCATCTCTATTAAAAGGGTAAAAGAATATTATCATTAGATTAATGGTTTCTTTGTATGTGTTGTAGGCTGTTGAGGAATCAGTATGTCGTGGTGAGCGTTCCTGTACTGATGCGCAGTTCCTTTTCAGGTCTCGATAGGAAATGCCCCAAAGAGGCCCACTAACAGAGCTGTCTCTCTCCCTCTCCTCCTGCAGATTTCTTTGGAAAGCCACTCCCTCCTGTCACTGCCGATAGGCAGAGGCCTGACAGTGGCCTTCGCAGTGTCATTCCGTACAAATGACTGCTCTTTCATTTTTCCTTTCAAGCGCGTGGCGTATAGGGAGGTATACGGGCAGACTGCACTCTGGGATTAGCACAGCGCCGCCTGAGCAAGGCTGTACTGACATGGACCCATTGCCAGCTCAGCCGGGTCTTAATGGAGGACGGCGGCCCGGATGCACTTCCTCCTGGGGAGAAGGTGCAGGGCTGCATGTGGATTGTAGTGGCACCAAGACTTCTACACGCTGGACCTGAACTCAAATTGTTTGTATCAGATTCTTAAAGAACATGCCAGTTTATACTCCCTGAGTTTATTTTTCGTAATTAATTTTTACAGGTAGCATTTGTACAGCATTTCTAAAGCTAAATTTCCATGGGCGCCTGCTTCTTTCCTTACTGCAGTTTCAAACTCACATTGCCATGGCCTCAGAGATTCAAGGTTTATTATGCAAGAAAAGTATAGTAAAGTTCTTGCTACCATAGAAAAGCAGTTCAGCATGTGATTTGTATGTTTATTTTCCCTTTTTTGATTATACTCAAGTCATAGAGTATATTCTCTGCACCAGTCTGAGACGAACACAAATTCAAACCAAAAAAAAAAAAAAACCTTTATTTGTCCCCGAGGAGTAATTAAACCAGCTGAGGTTGTAAAAATGGCTGTTTTTGTGACACTAAGCTGTAGATCTGATCTGTGATATTTCATTTATAGCATGGACTATGTAGAATTTGCATAGGAAATTACTATATGCTGTAAACATTCACATTAATACAGTTGTTTCTACATAACATCTAGTTCTGACGTAAAAACTATAACCTGCTAATTGTTCCCCTTAAAATTGGAAGTCAGTAATGTAGGGGGTAACTGAACATCTTGCAGAAATATCCATTATGGTCTCTGATCACGATCATGTGATTTAGCTACATTTACCTACATGGAATACATAACATTGCTGCTTGCATTTCACTTTCTATGTTTTTTTTTTTTTTTACAATATAGGTTTTTTTGTTTATACCAACATCCACTAATAAAATGTATAAAGTGTTTTCCAGCTATTTTATGGCCCATTGCTTAAATTACATGCTTTATAAACAGAAGTTGCTGTGCTTCCTACAGTATAGTATGAGAGTAAGTGCAGTATAAGCTGTCCGCCATGGCTACGGGACTCCTGCCTCTAAGGCTTTGTGATTTCACACAGTGGCATTCATATTCTGCCTTTTGCCGAAAGTCGTAAGAAACCGCTCGTTATATTAAGGGTGTCCTCACTACAATGCCCTCCATAATGTTTGGGACAAAGATGCATTTTTCCTTGATTTACCCCTCTTCCCAACAGTTGAAAATTTTCAAATCAAACAATCCAGATATAATTAAAATGCCTACTGTATGTTTGGGACATTCTGCTTCACTGCTTCATTGAAATAAGAAACCTAAGCTTTACTTCTACTGTTTGGAGTTTGCAGTTGCCAGTGTTCAACATGAGGAGAATGAAACGTGTGCCAATGAAAATCAGTTGTGAGGCTGAACAACAAGAAAAAAATAGCGACATCAGTCAGACATTAGGATTACAAAATCAACTGTGGGATATCAAGAAGGAAGAATGCAGCAGTGAGCCACGGAAGACCTCCACTGCTGGTGACAGAAGAATCCTCACTATGATAAAGAGAAGCCCCCAGACCCCTGTCCAGCAGATCAGAAACTTCAGAGGCAGAGAGTACTATCTGCTGAAGACTTCAGGAACAGAAATACAGAGGCTACACTGCAAAATGCAAACCACTAGTTAGCAACAAAAACGGAGGATGTACAGATTACAGTTTGCGGAAAAGTACATAAAAGAGCCTGCAGAATTCTGGAAAAAGGTCTTATGGACAGACGATACCAAGATTAACCAGTATCAGAGTAATGGCAAGAGGAAATTATGGAGATGAAAACGAACAGCTCAAGATCCAAAGCATACCAGCTCATCTGTAAAACATGGTGGTGGGGGTGTTATGGTTTGGGCATGTATGGCTGCCTCAGATACTGGCGCACTTACCTTCACTGATGAAGTAACTGCTGACACAATCACACAATGAATTCTGAGGTGTATAGAATCATCTTATCTGCTTAAATGCCTCCAAATTCATTGGACAGCGCTTCATCCTACAGCAAGATAATAGTCCCAAACAGCGCTAAGGCAACACGGGAGTTTTTCAAAGCTAAAAGATGGAAAATTCTTGAATGGCCAGGCCAGTCACCTGATTTAAATCCAATAGTGCGTGCCTTCCATATGCCGAAGAGGTTATATTAAAGGGGCAATTCTCTGACAAAAGCAGGAGCTGAGGCTGTAGTTGAGGCCTGGCAGAGCATCACCAGAGAAATATTCAGCGCCTGGTGATGTCTATGAATCACAGACTTCAAGTAGTCATTGCGTGCAAGGGATGTGCAACAAAGTATTAAACATGACTGCTTTAATATACACATCATTGCTATGTCCCAAGCAGTATTCTGCCCTGAAATGAGGGGGGCGATGTGTAAAAAGTGTAATTTCTACATGGTGAAACCAAAATGTGTGCTTTAAAGTCTGGAATGTGCATGTTAATGATGTCTCAATTGTGTGTTTTGAAACTTGAAACCATGGAACAGAGAGGTAAATCAAGGACTTGTGTTTGTCCCAAACATTACGGAGGGCACGGGTAACTTATTGTCTGGTCTTACCTCAGTTGAAAAATAGTGGATTTTTGCTTCACTAATTAAAAATTTGGCTCAAGTGTGGTAAAGTATTGTCTGTAGAATTAAGGATTACACCAATCATCAAGTACTTTAATTTCACGCTTAAGCAGATGTCCAGTGAAAGGGATATATGATTGGATTTATGCACTTGATACTCTTCTATTTCATGTTTAAAGTATTAACCAAAAAACACTGGTCCAAAAATGTTGCTTCATAACCAGTTACAACCATAAGCTGCTCATTCAATCAATCAGGCCAGTCAGGCAATGCCACATCACAATGGTTCACTTGAGGGTGATATCTGGCTGGAACAGAACCTGTTACAAAGTCTTTCTAACTCAATAATCGAACCTTCCTGGATTGTCACGTATAATGATGGTTGTGAGGCATTTGCAGTATTGTATGGTACAGCATGATTGGAAATGGGCAGCTAGCTTTAATTATTAATGATTTATGATGTATTTAACCAGGGCCTCTTGCGACATTTGGGGGAATGGTGGTTTTGGCCCATAGTTCTGTGATCTAATGTCACTTGTATTTGTGAATCATGGAGCCACCCATTTTCAGGCTGGATTTTATGTATTCAAGGGTGGCATGGTGGCTCAGTGTAGTTATACTAGCATCACTGAATTAGCCATAGTGTCTGATTGTGCTCTGTGATGCATCAGCATTCCTTCCATGTTGTACTCCAACCTCTGCTGCGTGGGATAGGTTCCAGGCCCCTTCTCGAACCTGATCAGGTGGTTGGAAGATGGATCGATATTACAGATGCCGTTATAATTATTACCCCCCTATCCAAAATTGAACAAAACCATTAATTTTACTAAGAAACATTATTAGTATTTAAAGTTTATGAGAATTGCTTCCAAAAGAACAAACACAATTTCCAAGAAGTTTGACTTAAATATTTTACTGATGCACCTATTTAAAATGAGGAAAACAAAAATAGCATGACCAAAATTATTAGCACTCTGACAATTAACAGTGATTAGTGACTCACAACTGATAGCAACTGCTTACTGTACTTTCTGTCAAGGTTTGCACAATTCTCCTGAGGGATCTTAGACAATCCCTCCATGGCAAGTTGCTCCTGCTCATGCAGATTAGATGGTATTTGAGTGTTAGACCTTGACCTTGTCTTCTCACCAAAGATTCAATGGGATTGAGATCTGGGCTTTGAGACAGCCACTTACAAGACCTTGATTTTGGTGTTCTTCAAAAAAGTTCTGGACCAATTGTGATGTGTGCTTTACACTATTATATAGAAAGACCCAATGATGACCAAAAGCCAGACTGGTAGGAGATTTCTTCAAATAATCCTTTAAGATATCAACGTAGTCATTCTTCGTTATGCCATGTACTCGAACAAGATTTCCAGTGCAAAACAGCCCACAGCATTATGCTCCCACCACCATGTTCAACTGTGGTGAACTCAACAAAAGCTGTATCCATGCACCGAGACAGCTCCAGTTTTGTCTCATCAAACCGAAGGACATGCTTCCAAGTTCCAAAATCCAACCTCATATTTCAAATGGTCCTGGGCAAGCTTCAAGTCTAGCTTTGATATGCTGCTGTGTAAGCAAGCATAGTAAGAGTTTTCCTTGGCCGATGACTTTGAAATTTCCCACGATGAAGAGCCCTCATAATCTTTTTTGAAGCTTCAGAATCTGGGGGTTCTTATTGGCATCTCTGATTATTTTCCTCTCCAAAGTCTTTGAAATCTTGTGCTTAAGTCCAGGCCCAGATTTGTTTCTGACAGAATGGATCATTTATTATGCAATATGCAGCTGTTCGGGACACAGCAAAACACTGTGGTATAGCCATCCCCAATAAGATTAGCATCCACTATCATTTACCTGAGGTTATCATTTATTTCTTTGGTTTATAGCATGATGAAATTACTTTTTACAAAGAATATAAGCGTAATGCCTCCCGATCTTGCGTTTAAGTACCTTTAAGTGCTAACTAATTGAGCAAATCAAGTCATATGGGCTTCAGGTGTGGTTTGACACCACAACATTGAACTTTACTACAATGTTTCCTGACAAATTCACATGGGGCCAATGATTTTGACCACCCCAATTTTCAATAAAGTTGTTATACAGCAATGTAAATTATAATAACAAAAATATTAACATACTAGTTGGATGTTTTACATTGATGAATGTTTTACTTTGTAAAGTTTGCAAAATTATGTTAAAATTGGACATAAATATAGGAAAATGTCCCATTTATCACAGGAGGCTAATAATTATGACCTTAACTATATATATACACTCCCCTATTTGTGCCCTGTGCTTCTTGGGATATGCTCCAGTCTCACTGTGACCCAGTAAAAGATACAAGGTATGGAGGATGAATGTATATTACACATAAACGCCAGGGGTCCTATCTAAATTGTCCCCCAGTCTATTAACAATTTCAACACACATTTAACATGGCTAACTTTTGTTGATTTAACACTGAAAATATTAATGTGAAATATATTCAGTATAATAGATTATATGTGGTTTTATTGCTTTACACGGACGAAACGGAATCGGTCGCAACAAAAATATAGAAAGAGCGAGTACACGTCGGATAAAGCAATAATATAACAACGTTCAATGCAGGAGCCAATTCAGGACAACTGTTCAAACACATGTCTTCGGTTGATGGATAAAAGAGCCGAAAGCAAATAAGCAAACTTGAGCTCTTCATAAATCAATCCTTTGTTGAAAGATCAAGAATGAACCACAAAAGAAACATTTGGCGATGAAAAGCGGAACTGAAGTTCGCTGGTGCTTCGAGACGTCGGACAGAAATACAAGGGGAACCACTTGGTATAATTCTTTGCGTTTAAATATGAGTTTAATGCGTTTGCTTTTCTATGTGAGGGTAGTACTGTCACGTTATCCTGCTGAAAGGGAAGATGGTTCGCGATGTGCTGATATTGTTTGGCATGAGAGCGCGAAATTTAAAACGGGAGAGAGGCAAATACCAAATGTTCGAGGCTTTGGGGTGTCATTCATGCTTTAAGTTACAGTGTGCGAGCTGGAGGGTGCACGTGTCAGAAAGGCTGTTTACCAGTCCGTGCCACCAGGTGAGATTGAAAGGTGGACAAGGAGGGAGCAAGGAGGCGCTCTTGTCTTAGTGATAGGTACAGATTGTTAAACTCATTAAAACTGGTCGCATTTCACTGTGTACGTACATCAAGTCCATTTTCTGTACCCCTTTGTTTATTTGTTTGTTGTATTTTAGAAGGTGAGTGCGGGACCTCGGAATCGGGCGTGTGAAGTTGTCCTGCAGCACTTTGACCAGCAGTACGGTCAGGAGCTTGGCCAGCAGTGGGTGGTAGCCAGGTCGTCCAACTTAATATAAGTGCACTACATTAAGCTGTCTATCCTCTTGTGGCTCCCTTTTTTTTTAAAATCCATTGAGTTTTTTTCTATAAAAGTCCTGTCTGCTAATATAATAATAGCTTGACCGTTTTCTGAGTTTGCTGTACAGTTTCTCAGTGTTGTAAAAGGCATGTACCTTGACCACCTCATTTTGTTTTTACCTAAATCTTAATTTTTTTACATCCCCCAGGGAGGTACTCCTGCAGCCACACCGCTGGCAGTATGGAATCATGTTGAACCGCTTCTCTGCTCCAGAGGTTCTGAGGCAGCGGCTCTGCCTGCAGGGCTTCTCCAGCCTTGTAGACCACGGCTCCCTGCAGTGCCTCGTCCATCCAGCTCGCACCCGCTTCCCCTCGCAGAAGCACCAGCCCGGCTGGCTGAAACAATACTACCTGCTGAACGCGGCCTCCCTGCTACCTGTGCTGGCCCTGGACGTGAGAGAAGGAGACCGGCTCCTGGACATGTGCTCAGCTCCTGGGGGCAAAGCTCTGGCAGTCCTCCAGTGTGTCTCACCAGGTAGCGCGTCGTACTGTAGGCTGCAGTCTCCGTAGCTGTCGTGCTGGTGAATCACACATGCCACTTAACGTCAAATCGGTTCTCCTCCTCAATCTCTGATGTTTGGCAGATTCGAGGTCTGTCCAGCTTGGGATTTCCCCGGTGTAGCCCTGGGTTTAGTACTCCGTGCTCTGGCGAGCAGACAAACAGAACAACAGCGCAGGCTCTGCCTGTCCGCTGACGATAATGTTCATCCTGTTTGCCTGATCACCGTGCTTCCCTGTTTGTTGACATTTCACAGCAAAGCCTTTGCTGGGCCCTGAGACCCGGCGGATAAATTAAACCACCATCATCTCTGACGGAGCCAAAGGGCTGCTCCGATGCCTAATTTCTCAGAACGCAATATAAGTGGCAGCCCTGATGTAAAATTTGTTTGAGTTTGAAAATGCCAAGTGTGTGTTTATTACTTTCAATTGTCAGTGATATTTTAATGATATTTAATATATTGTGCGTGCATCTTCTCAGAGGAGCTGAATAATTATTTTTAGTGATGAAGCACCTCTGTCTTCCAGCCTTGCTGCATTGCAATGAGTTAAACTTTCAGCGGCAGCAGTGGCTGAGCAAAACCCTGGAGTCGTACGTCCCGCCAGCTGTAAGAAACATTCTCACGGTCTCTAACCTGGATGGAAGGACGTTTGGAGAGCTCCAGGCTGACACTTTCGACAAGGTGGCTGTCTGCTGACTATCTCTTCTTGGGGGGGGGAGATGGGCAGACATTAAGGAAGCTGTTACTATCGGTTTACAAAAGGGATTAAAGAAAAATGCATCCCTGGGCTCCTGATCTTTAGGTTTTGTCTCATTCACTGTGTTTAGTAGACAGCCACATTTTTATATTGCACATTTGGTTTCGTGATTAGCTCTAGAGGATGATGCCAAGGACACAGGCCACCCATATGGATTAAACAGCTTCTTATAACATTTTGTTGTGAATCATTGGGCCATGCACTTGCACGGCTGTTATTCATTCTACTGCTTAATAAGAAAGTGGGCATCTTTAGAAAACTGTACCACCTTTGCCTCATAATTAGGTATTTTTGCAATAGCTCATTTTCCCTGTTGAAAATTAAACAGCATGGAGGGGAATGTCAAGGGCATTAATGTCACCTGTAGTTCTCTATTTGCCCAGAAGGTGGCGTGGCTGTGCAAGGCCTATAGGACTGATTTTCATTTGTTTGTATTTTCAGCTGCGTCCTTCTAAATCTGCTCATCTTGCATACGTTCTGCACAGCACTGCCTGGCACATGCTAGTTTTGCGTATATTTCACAGTTGTACACTTCATCCAATTAGGCAAGTGGATATTTCCTTGGACTGGAACTTGTCATGCTTGTGCACGTGTGTGTGTTTGCGCGTGTGTGTGTGTGTGTGTGAGAGAGAGACATGTTCAGGCTGTCTGTCTGCGGAGCTGACTGTCAGGTACATGCTGTGTCGTTTTAATGGGTGCAGATCCCCAAGCTTAGCTAAACTAATGAAGCAAGCTGTCGGAGACACGGTGCACAGGGCGTTTAATCTGCAGAGCATCACATCGGTGCTTCACGTCTGATTGTTACTGTCACCTCCTGTCCAGGATGGGTGAGACATTTGAGCATTTTAGTTCACCCTAATGTTTAAAAAGGTGACTTTCCTCTCTCTCTTGTCAGTTGCCAGTGAGTGGTGCTCTGACTGGGCAAGTGCATTTCATGCTCTGAAACGAGTTTCCATTCCCCTGTTAAAGCTTAAATGAACTGGCATGTGTCTCTATGGAGTCCTGCTTAGTAATCGTGACTCATGACCTGAGCAAAGGTCAAAGGTCACAGAGCATGGGACTGCTTGTAGCTGCAATCACAGGTGGTTGACACAGGTTGACTCCTTGACTCATAGTCATTTTCTCCCTGCCATTTCTATTTATATCATCAACATCTTTTTAGTGCTGTAAAAAAGGCAATTTGCTGTGTGACTCTGCATTTGTGAAAGCTAAACATTGGGATGGATTCTTCTCAGCCACCCCAGGTGCTTGTTTTGGACAGACTGGTACATCATCACATTTAACAATATAGATTTGGCTTGTTTTGTTCCTGCTTTGTAGATGTGTAGCAGCCAAAATAGACGTCTTAATACAATGGCAAGAGAACGCTTTAGCTGTAATTTAGATTACAGAATTCACCACTGCCGGACATTTTTAATTTCCCCTCTGGGTACTGCTGAAGTGTCTCTACTGCTCAGTGCTTGTTTTGCAGCTGATGCTTATTATTTAGGTATTATAATTTGATGACCTTTGCCACTCTGGACCTTGCAGGTTCTGGTGGACGCCCCATGTTCTAACGACCGGAGCTGGCTGTTCTCAGCCCACCCGCAGCAGAGTGCCGTGAGACTGGGGGAGAGGACCAGGCTTCCAGAGATCCAGAAGGACCTTCTCAGGTATCATTCCCAAGTGTTGGAGGCAGTACATCTTAGAACACTTATTAAAAGTCTGAAATTTATTTCATAGCTGATGCTTTTATCCGAAGCTTTTGACTCTTCCATAAATTAGGAACTATCTTGCTCAGGGGTGTAGAAGGACTTTTTATCGATACGGTTTTTAATGAGGATAATTGGCAACCATCTAACTATGTTTTAATAAATGCGCTGTAGCACTGTGGAGTCTGTGGGGCAAACTGAAGGTTAACAGATTGTCTTTCAGTGGAGATTTTGATTTGATTTTTGGAGGCTCTATATATTAAGATATCCCGAACAAAATTGTAAATGCGGCGCTCAACCATTTAAATGATTTTCTCGAAAAGCCATTAAGAAATACAAATCTAACAGCTGAAATGGAATCATTAGTCTCTCTTGGTCACAGATACCTAGAAGGTGGATCATGGAAAACAATTCCAACATTCATATCTGGTGTGAGCACCATTTATCAATAGCAGGTCATTGATTGTGACCCGTGGAATGTTGTCCCCCGGTTAGACATGTGTGTGAGGTTTCAGGTTTGATATTGGGAGCTGGAAGATGCTGTTGTATATATGTGCAGATCCAGAGCATCCTAGAAATGCCCAGTGGGTGATTGCCTGGTCCCTATGCGGGCCACATAGTCTGTGATTATGCAGCCAGTTGGTTGTACTGCCCCCAAAGCTGTAAAATGGTATTAGAGCCGGCTTATGGTAGGTGGCATCCCTGTACCCAGCATGACAAACTCGAGGCATCTGGGCTAATGTGTCACCCAACAAAGTCTGCACTTTTCATGGTGTCTTTTATAAGGAACACCTCCCTAGTGATCATGCTGCTGAATCAAGTATATTATCAAGAATCATCATTACATTAAAGATAAAAAATTTGACCCAAAACTTACACGCTACATCTGTGCCTCCAAAGAATTTTTTTTATTATTTTATTTTTCCAGACTGGTGTAAAGTGGGACCAAAACCGAAAGTGTTGCATTAATATTTTTGTTCAGTATAGTTGACATTGTTTGGCCAGAATTGCTTGTTTGTCTAAATGTTCCTGGTATCCGTCTGAACACCCAAAATGTAAATAACCATGTCAGGCAGATGGAAGGGACAAGCCGTTTCCCGTGTGGCCCGTGGCCAGGTGGATGTAGTTTTGTACCGTGTTTCTTGTTTGTTCTCTAAAAGGCAGACAAAATCAATATAATAGAAAAAAAATGTTACCTTTGGACATAATTCTGTACTGAACATCTCAGGTTTAGTCTGTGCTGAAGTGAATGAAATCTAATTTTTGCAGCCGCATGAGAGTCGGGGGGGGGGGGGATGTGCGGGGACACCCCCCCCCGGTTCCCGGCAGTAAAGAGAGACGGCGGCCCACACTCTACTGTAACTGTCATGCATAGCGAACTTCGTGCTGGACGGGTGCCGCCTCGTGCATTTAAAGGCCTGCTTGTGCTTCATACTTCCTGTGTAGGTGTCTGCACACCCTCTGCATCATATCCTCACGCCCCAGCCTGATTTTTCCCTTAAAGCTTTAAATTAGCTGTAATCTCCGCCGTTGCCCTTCTACATCGGATTACGTACCGACGACTTGATTCAGCCGAGGTAACGGCGGGTCAGTTGTGGAGGTTTTTAAGGTACCAGGGGAAGTTGAAACATTGCCTGGCAGCGTCTCCAGCACCGTGGACGCCAGGTTTCCCGCCCGCTCCCGCTCCGGGAGCGTTTCAGCGCCCCTCTTCGCCTTTTCCCTCATGCTGCCCTTGGTTTCCGCTCCGGAGTGCGTCGCTTCCATGCTGCACATAAATTCCGGCACCTACATTCCAGGCTGTTTAGTATGGAGGCCGCAGAGGCTCCATCACACTCCTGCGTCTGTAAGAGGTGCTCAGACGGACGAGGCCCAGCATGACGGCTGCACTGCCCTGCATCGCCCGGGCCTGGACCGCCCCTGCTTCCACAGCCTCCATAAATTATCTGCATACACCTAAATCTCTCAGCAATTTTCCATCTCAGTGGTTGCAACCAGTGAAGTCTCCTGCATTCATGAGAGAGGACCAAACTAAATTGATGTACTAGAATTGTCTGGAAGTAGTTCCTAAAAACCAGAAACCTGCTTATCGGTGCAGAACTCATTGTTCAATGGTCGTGTTAAACGTCAGTGTTCTTATTTTTCTCCCTGATGTATGCAAGGAAGTGATTTTTAACCATGATTAAAGTAGCCTCCGTGTTTTGTTAAAAACTCATAAGTTTTTAGTGAAACTAAGATGTGTGGTAGATCTTAAGCTGTTTTTGTTTTTGTTTGTTTGTTTTGTGTTTGTTCAGCATGATTTAAGTGGTCGAACCGAACGCATCTGCCTTTTAGATCATCCTCTAGGAGACATCAGCTTGTGTTCCTTCCATCTTCACTACTGAGGTCTGGGGGAAGCGTACGAGCCTTAGGATCTTGTCTCCGCAGCGTGGAAATGAAATGGGTGCTCGCTCGCTCGTCCATTTCCATTAATTCATTTAGCGGAGACTTTTGTCCAAAGAGAGATGCTAATGAGGCAAATGGCACATTACAAACATACAGCTGTCAAAGTGTCGACAAGGCATGAATACAATAGGCTGAGCTTATAATGAATGCCCAGTTACATGTCTTACTTTCTTCCAGTCAGCTACTGTCACCGTACGATAATTACTCTACTGGCTGCAGCCATCTTTGTGCCAAAGTCTTTGACCCCATTAGTCAATACTAATAAAGGATTAATTAGAGTTCAGCTGTTTGAATACTCTGCTGCTGGTGGGGGGAGGGGGTGTTGATGTGGGTCAGCACTGTCCAGTGTAAATATTTAGCCTTCACCTTCAGATGAGGCTATGATTAAACAGAGATCATAAGAAGGTGCTATTCTGTCAGTGTGGAGTGGCTTACAGGACCATGTCTTGGTCTCTGGGGCTCCACCAGAACAGCCATCCCAACGGGGAAAGCCTGGACAAAACAGTGAATAATAAGACACAAAATCCTCCAGGATGTCTCAAAGATCCTAGAATAACAGGGAGGGATCTGAGCGTGTGATTTTGACACAAAGTCAGTGTCCATGATTCAGTCACCAAATAGGCAGTGGAAGATCTATGGACTTCTCACGCTTCACAGCAGCACCATGGAAACGTCAGAAGAGCATAAAATCGAGAGGATAAAATACTGCCTTCATGTTTGCCACAGGATGATCCTCCTCAATTCTGGCAGGGTGCAGTGTCGATGAACCAAGGCACTGGCCTTTAAAACCAGATTTTTTTTATTTTTAAGGAAAAACATCACTGCATTGCAGTGAAGCCCCACATGACTGAGGGCCAGTGATAGTGGTGTCATGGTTTGTGGCTGTTTTGTGCCTCAGAACCTAGCTGACATGCACTTATGGAGGGAATCACGTGTTGCTCTCTGATCGAGAGAATAGTGAGGCCATCTGTCCATCAGCTGATGCAAAACAATCATACATGATGCCAGCAAATACTTCATTCTCATTAAATGGGACATCACATGTATCTTTCTGTACTGAAGTATTTTACATTAAATTATGCACTGTTTCATCAGTCATGTTTCCTTATATTGTTTTCTGGTAGAAGATGTGATGGCATTTGGTGTCGAACATGCATATAGGTAGAAACCTGAAATTTCTAATTTTCGCTGCTGGAGACATTAATCAGTTAAGACAAGCTAGAAAAGTTGAGCCGCCTTTGTAGCCCCATCCTGCCCATGGACTGTGTGTCTTGGAATCTTGAGGTAGCTTCTCTCTACTTCAGTAAAAAAAACGTGCTTCACTGCTCCAGGTACTGACTGCAGCATCGTGTATGCGCTGTCAACCAGCAGGGGGCCCAGCTGTCCCCGCCGCACCCAGTGAGCAGCCCTTGCTTCTCCAGGACACCAACTTCTCATAACCTTGTAGTAAACTGCAGTCCAGGTCAATTGGACCAAGATGTGCAAAAATAGTTGTGAGAATCCCCTTGGTCTGAGCTCCTCAAAAAGAGCGATCCGGTCAAATCTGGTTAAATCCAGTTAAATCCCACTTATTCACACAAAACATGAAAAGGAAGCTAGCAGCCACTGCCTCCCCTGGACCCAACAAAAAGCTTGATAAATCCCATTTTACAGGGTCTGCCCTTTATTTCTAAAAAACAGGTGTCCACAAAGGCCGGAACACAGGGAGATTAAGGAAACCAGCGTCGCTGACCAATTCTCACACTCGTGATTAACCACCCCAATTCTGAGTGGCGGAAACACTAATCATTGAACACTCCATAGTAACTATGAAGTAATTAACTGCCGATATTTAATTAATGAATATAATTAATATGGGTGTGTCGATGTGGTTGGATGAACGGCTGGGTTCAGGCAAGGTATCGAAGCCCCAGGGTGCCATGGGGGTGTCATCTGGGGGCGAGGTCAAAAGCCCTCCAGGAGGTGCATTTTGGTCCCGCAAAGGCTGGCCCCCCCCTCGTGAGTTCTGTGACTCCTCCATAATCTCTACGTGTCAGCTGTCTCTCTCCTGTTCTGCCTCCGTGGCCCCGTCGCAGAGCGCTTGCTGTGTACAGTATACCTCTGCTGACCTGAATATTAATGAAACCCCCCACCAGCTGACGCTCTGACGCCAGCCGCTCACACCGCTGTGTTCGGGAGGCCCGAGAGTTGTGCGCACGCTCCCATACTGCGAGCATTTAGTGAAGCCGTAACGGTGCAGATTGATGCATTCCGTTATCCTCCTGAGATACCTGAGGCCCATTTATTTATTCGCAGTTAGTGTCTGCAGTAATGTAAACATATTAGGGCTGACCTTGAACGACTTTGTGCTATTGTGGGAGTGTTGGTCGATTAGCATGGATAGTCTCTCTGCAGGTTTCTCTGCTGGGTCTCTCTACATAGAAATGAGTCAGTTCGCACATGAACACTAAGTAGCAGGAGAGGCCAGGACTTAAAAACCAAGCAATTTTAATACTCTAAGCTCTCGTGGGGAAACGGAATCAGGCTGTCCGCTTGGGTTTGTTGATGGAGAGGGCTGCTTAACCCTTAGGGCCGTCTGTGGTGCACCTCCTACATACCGCCATCACTCTGAATCATTGCTGATAGCCTTGTTTGTTGTCCCTCATGTCTTTTAAGAATCGTTATGTGCAGTTATGTCTGTCTGTCTGCAGACAAAATCCAGTGATACCGCCAGAGCATCATACCTGTTCCTTTTCCTGATCGCGGCACAAAGCGTTCAGCGAGAGGTAACGGCGGGGTCAGCGAACGTTTATTCCCAGATGGGACTTCGGCACGGCATTCAAACAGTTAAAAGCTTGCCTTTCAAATCGGTACTTGGAAACAGTAACTTATTTTTCACACCTCAAGTGACAATGATTCAGCTTCACTCCCACATCTTCCAAACGCTCTTTCGTGATTATGCTCTTCCAGAGTTTTGAGCAGCGCCGTATCTCTCTTGAGGAGGCCAATTGAGTTTTACAGCGAAACAGAGCTCTCTGTCTCTGCGTGGCATTTGTCAGAGGCGGCAGTGTATGAGCTGTGTTATCGAGCCATTTAAATAAAAGCTTTGAGCACAGCTAGGTCTTAAACCTCACACGCGCTGTAGGGGAACCAAGGACCGTCTGGCCATAGTCAATTAGTCCTGCGCTACAAACATAATTGAATTACGCCAGAGTAAATTCCAAGCGGAATCTTCTAATGGTGAATAATGTCGTACCGTAGGCCGTGAGCCTTCCTTCCACAGGTTAATGTGCCGGAGGCCCACCGTGCGCCAGGCCCGCCTGCATAGCTGCTCTGTTTTTCGACATAAAACATGACTCTTGAGATCAGAGTGGATTTAAAGCATTAGTAACGTTAATGTAGAGGTATCCTCTGACAGCATGATGGGCGACACATGTATTTGGAGAGCGAGCAGATGCCCAGTGGGTGTCATCGCCCCAGTGGGTGTCATCGCCCCAGTGGGTGTTGTGGGATGGTGACGAGTCTGTGTGGGATGACCATGTGTAACACTTTATTTTGCTAGTCTGGCCATGGGTAAACACTGGTCTGGGGACAGTGAATTTTGAGTTATTAATTGCTTCTCATGTATTTTGCAACAGCATGAAAAACATCATCGTACGAAAAACAAATTGAATGAGATTTCCTTGCTTTTTCTGATGTCATTTCCTGTTTGTGTTGCTGCCTGTGATGAGTAGGTCAGCCTTGGCAGCAGTTCGTCCTGGAGGTCTGGTTGTTTACTCCACCTGCACCCTATCCCATGCGGAAAACGGCGCCGTGGTCCAGGAAGTCCTGTCCTGCTGCTCCAACGCAGAGCTTCAGAACCTGGAGGAGATGTCCTGCTCCTTCAGTCATCGCTTCACCTTTGGCCCCAGCTCCCCATTTGGTCTCCTAGTTGTCCCAGATCATGGTCGGACTTGGGGGCCCATGTTCCTCTCTAAACTCAAAAGACTGTATTGAAACATTTTAATATTTTATTCTTATGTTGCTCTTATGGGCAAACTTTTTATGTTCCTCTTAAGCACCTGGGAGAACAGTAATAGTAGGATTAGTAGGACTTAGCATGGCAAACAGTAGGACATGAAGGAAGGATTGATCCTGGGTGGAAACAGCTTTATCAGAAGAGTGAAGAACATCAAAAGATGCTTTCATGCTGCCGGAACTTTTTTGTGGAACCAGAACCTTTTTCCGGAACCAGGGACTTCTGTTGTGTTCACAACACAGGAACTCAGCAAGACTGTAGTTCCTCAGAGGCAGTTTGAGATCCCTTTTTTTAGTTCCTACTCCAGACTAGGTACTTTTCAAATGAACACAGCCTACTGGGGAGGCTCTTACGGTGATTGCTTGCTGATTGGTTGATCAAAGGCACTGGCACCAACTTAAAAGTTATGTAGGAGTGCAGAAAAAGAGATGTAACTGAGTAAAAATGGATCAGATGATTTTTTCTTGTATCCCAGTTACATTTAGTGCATCAATTAATACATTTTTTGCTTGTCTCCATATTTCTGCATCAGAAAAGTTGATCACTAACTAATATAGTTTTGTCTAATATCGCCGGTGTGGTGATACTTGCAAGTGTTTATTAGTGGGATAAAGGTATGGTGTTTTATCCTGTGGAAAACGAAAGGTCAGTCTGCTGGTCAGATTTAATAAGAGTGATGAACATGTCACAGGTCATACAAGTAAAACAAATAAATAATAGGCTGTGTCCCATTTTGATTGTGATTGATCCTCCCGAATATCAATTAACTAACAAAACGACTTGCCATCCACTGTTTTGATGTGGTGGTATAGTTTCATATAAAATTATGTAAAGTTTAACTTGCAAACTTTTTGTGTCTCCCATGCTTATTTATGCTGGAAGAGAAGACCTGCTTTGGTTCTCCTGAGTATTTCCTGTCAAGCTCTTTTTTTACTTGTAGGCACTTTTGCACTTAAGTTCCGGAACCTGGTCCCTTTGGCTGCTCAAACTTGGAACTTTTGTAGCACCTGGTGACTTTTGTATGTTGCTTTCTCATTGCACAACAGGACCTGAGACCTTTAGTGTAAGAAATTACACTGTCACACCAAAACAATGGCTGATAAGTCGTTCAGTTAATTACCAACCAGGAACCATGTTTTGTGTGACATGGAGATCTTCAGTAACTCGGTCATCCCTCTATACCCATTTGATCGTTATAGATACTGAGCACTATCACAATGTGATTGCCTGTATCAGCTGCTTTGCAGCCATTTTTTTTAATAGATTTCATTTAATAAATGTTTTAATAAAGCCTGTAAATCTGTTGCCCATATTGGTTCTGATTGTTTAATGGACTTTAATGAACTACATCCTCTGACTTCCTTTCTGACTCTTTGAAGGCTGGAAGAATGGAGCTTGCCAAATTCAATTCTGGTTCCTCTTTAAATAGCAGTTCAGCTCATCTGTGCAGAAACCTCCTGCTTCAGCAGAGCCATCTCCGAAGCAATGCCATCGAATGCGAGTGCAACTTTTTAAAACTGCAGCTATTTTCTGCCATGAGGAATGGCTGCAATGCACGCACTTAAAATAACTGCTGACATTTAAGCTTCTCCTCTGGAACGCAGTATTTCACTGTAACAAAGGCTGACAAGAATGCCGGTAGCCTCTTAGACGGCCAGTTAGACAGTTTAAGGATGATCCAGGTTTTTCTCGTAGCACCCTAAATGGAACAATGTTCCAATTTAATAGCCGCATACAAATTCATTGCAAATAGTGGCTGAAGTTTGGCTAGAAGTGACTATCGTCAAAAAAAAACAGAAGCTGGTGATTTTTCATCTGCAATGTTGAGGCTTATTTTGATTGTAGTCCTGCTCAGGCCACTTACGTTTTCTCACCACATTTAAAAATATTTTCATAATTACTTATCTACTTTGTTTGGTGACCCAGCCTATTATTTGAAGCAGATTTACTCTTTAATATGCAAAGCCAAGCAGGACTGGATGCTAATATCCGCCCCCTTGTTCCAGATCACTGTGCTCTACTGGAGTCTTTCAAGAATCTCAATCTACTCTACTTTTAATCCACTTAAGTCATTAATTCCCATACACCCATTCTTCTGAAATTGGTCATTTAATGTGGTGACGGGGTGTTGATCTCCAGCTACGTATCCAAAAAGAAAATTGCTGAACTCTTAGCCATTAAATGAATAAGCATTGTTCTCTAATACTGGCTCTTTAGTCAACACGGTATACTGAATGACAAACCAGAAGGGACTGAGTGTTTACTGTTTGGATGTTATAAATCTCCCAGTGTAAACAGAGGAATTTGCTGAACGCTGAACACAGTGGGCAGTAATGCTGTGGTGTCAGTGTTCAACGCCTGAACATCATTTTGGCATTATAATTTATTTAAATCTCTGCAAACGTTTGTCATCATTAAAAATAAAATAAAACAATGTGAAAAGTACTGGTAGCAGGAGGCAGTCGATCGACTCTCCCCGTGCACGTTGTTGTGTGTCCATGGCGTCAAATCAGCCAGTTACCTTTCTTAATGGTGTGTATCCATCATTTCATTCTCTGTTCTCTGCAGTCCTGCCACTCTGATGCCATGAGTCACGACATGCAGGCGCTCCTGACTTCACAAAATTGGCAGGAGATAGCTTAGACCTTCAATTAATTTAACAGAAGCCGATAACAGCAACTTCTTTATTCCGTAAGTTTAACATGCATTAAGCAGAAAATTGCTCTGCCGTGGGCAGTCGCCCATTTTAGCCGAAAAGAAATACCTGCCATTTTTATGCTTAATTCCCCTCCCGTGATCAGAACCAAGTCAGTTACATTAGTATTAATATTCAGCATGCTGGATTCCAGGGTAACACCGGAGTAAAGCCATTGCGATAAGATGCCCCTCACACACCTGCTCTCAGCCTCATTTCTGACTAAATTAGGGAGGAATTAGCCTTCAAAACCCAAGGGGGGGCGGTGCACTGTCAATCAATACGTAGTTAACCCACATACCCCAATGGCGGCTAATCTCTCTCTCAGTAACTTTTCAAGCCTAACTTCTCCCATCAGTACCCTAAAAATGTTAAATGGCAATTAACAATGGCAATTAAATTTATATGGTGAACTATTATGGAGTGTAAAATATTACAGTAAGTGGCATTGAAATGTTTCAGTTTTAGGTATTGGAATAAGAGAGCAGGTTCCCTTTTGTTTTTCTGCCCAGAAAAGTGGTGTTTCTCGGTGCCTGAACGGCCGTGCAGAACAGGCCATGTGCATTTGTCTCCACGCGAAGACTCATGATCTTTAGTGCTTAGCAATTTACATTCTGAACTATACTTACAATCAGCATGATTTTGCCGGCAGCAGTATGTTTAACATATTTTGCCTAAGTAGGCAATATGTGTCTGCGAAGGAAGGGTACCCCAAAGGAGAGGTGGGGGGAGGGGGGGCAATGTGTGCAATGTTGGTGTGTCACCTGTAAAGGAAAACTAACGTCTGTAATTAAAGGCTCTAATCTTTCCATCACACACATTTTAAGGGTGTCTCCATATTGGAAGATGTACAGTGCATTCAGAGCCCTTCACGTTTATCAAATTTTACATTGCAGCTAATGCTATATTCATTTAATCAGTCTACACTGAGTAGACAGTTGCGTGCCTTTCCGAATCGCATCTAATCAATTGGAGTCCGAACAAAGTGTAGAAACATTTCAAAGGTGATCAATAGAAATGGCTCAAAGTGTCACAGCAAGGGGTCTGAATAATTATTCAATTTGATGTCAATTTTTAATTTTAAGTTTATTTGAAACGTTTCTAAAATCCTGTTTTTGCTTTGTCATTATAGATTGTAGATTGAAGGGAAAAAATGATTTAAATGGTTGTAGCATAAGACTGCTACATAAAAGTGATGGGGAAAAGGGATGTACTTTCTGAATGCACGGTGTATGGCAGCTATTTATGCCTTGGAGGAGTCAAAAATAAGAAGAAACAGTGTGTCTAAATGTCTAATCGTGGGCAGGTGAGAGAAGCAGGAGTGAGTAATAGTGTTCAGCCTGGTCTAATTCCAGTGGAAGTTTCCTGGCAATGAGCGCTACTTTGTCTTCTGTCTGGGACTCGGCAGAGCTGTGAACTGTGAAATGCTGACCTGTATTAGCTATTAGCCAGCTAAGTGAGCTAATTCTTGCGAGAGTCAGATGTACAGATACCGTGAGGACACCTGCTGTCTTCGATGTTCTCTGCCCATCTGGAGCTCCTGACTGACACCCACGGTAGGGTTTCTGTTCCCTCAGAGAGCCAGTGCCTCACCAGCGCCCCCTGGCTCCTGCACCACCTTTTCTCATTAATTCTCTTAATTAAAATCTTCATGCCCTGCATCCTAAAGCAGCTGCTACCAGTAGGAGTTTGTGTGTGACCCGCTTTCTTTTCAAGGCAAAATCCTGAGGATGCCTCACCTGCCCTTATCACTATCGGTCTTCATTCAGTGTGGATCTCAGTCTCAGTACATGTAGCGTATACTGCAGGCATGCGTTATATAACTAGGTCCTCCATTAGGGTGCTCTACAAGGTGGCTCCATCTTAGCAGGCATATGACCTGCTCATCCATTTACGTGTTATCTGTTGTCTTGCAAGATGAATGAACCTTCAAAAAGTAAAAATACAGACCATAACTTCTTTCCAAGGAAACATACAGTCATGTAAAAAAGATAGAACACCACATTAAATATTTAATTCTTTATTAAGAAATATCAAAATATCAATATTAAATCTTCTTTCAAATTATATCTGTAGATAAGGTGATGTAATTTAGAAAAGGAAATTAAGATGCCAGTTCCTACTGAGGAGAAAGTTAGGACACCATGTGCCCTAATAGCTAGTATTTCCTCCTTTGGCTAAAATAACCTCAGTGAGACGTTTCCCATAACCACCCATCAATGTCTGACATCGACTGGCAGAGAGTTTTCCCCACTTTCCAATGCAGAATTCCTGAAGCTGCATCTCAATAGGATTCAGATCCGGGCTTTGAGACTTGACCATCCCAGAACTCTCCATGTCATTCTTGTAAGCCATTCTTTGGTAGGTTTACTGGAATGTTTTGGGTCATTGTCATTTGCATGGTCCACCCCCACTTCAGCTTCAACCTCTGGACAGATGTTTTCACATTAGCCTCAAGCACCCTCTGATATGATGAAGAATACATAGTGGATTCTATGACGGTGAGCTGGCCAGGTTCTGCTGCAACAAAACAGCCTCACACCATGACATTTCCACTCTCATGCTTCACAACTGGTATGAGGTTCTTTTGCTCAAAATCTGTTTTTGGTTTACACTAAATATGTCCTCTGTTACTGTATCCGAATAATTCAATTTCAGATTCATCTGTCCAAAGTACGTTGTTCCAAATGTCCCAGTCTTTGTCTAGGTGGGTCTCTGGCAAACTTCAGTGTTACCCAGATGTTTTTTTGACCTCAAGGGTTTCCTCCTTGCACAGCTCCCATGTAAACCAAACTTGTGCATCTCTCTCTGATGGTAGATGCATGTACCTTGACATCAACTGTGGCAAGAACTTCCCATGATGACATTTTAGGATTTTTGGAGACTTCTTTTAACATCTTGCGGTCTGCTCTTGGGCTGAACTTGCTAGGATGGCCTGACCTGCCCATGTTGGCAGTTGTTTTAAACGTTCTCCACTTGTAAATTATTTTCCGGACAGTGCAATGGCTGATTCCAAACTCACTTGAGATGTTTTTATATCCTTTCCAGACTCATATGCATCTACCAGCGCTTTTCTGATGGCCTGAGAGCTCTTTGGATCTCACTATGGTGATACAACTTACTTCAACAATCAAGAGCGACACCTTAGCATTTCACAGCCTCCGCGCTGCTTGTTTCCTTTCTGGCTCCAAGGCCTCTGCGCATTTAAACTCAGTGTGTTGATCTTTATCTGGAAAGTTGATGCCCATGATGATATGTGACACTAGCTGGAAACAGTGTGAGCAGGGTACTGAAATTGTAAGCTTGTAAAGAATGCCTGTAGTGTTGACAGAGTGTAGTAGTCAACTTTTTTCACTGCGGTATTAGTTAGTACCTGTTCTATTCAACCTTGTCACAATTGCGGGAGAACATTTTAAAACAAATTTGAGGAAGCACTTCTTTACACAGCGTGTAGTTACAGTATGGAATAGTCTTCC
>JAABNX020000110.1:1078111-1097634 GCA_015163995.2 Mormyrus lacerda | reverse complement strand
TGCTAAATTTTGGTTTCCTAACCATCATGGGCCCAGAACTGCCAGAAACACACATTTTAATGGCTGTAAATGCCATCTTGCAGTGCCAGCAGGACGCGCCTTTTTTAAAGGGAATGCATTGGCAGCGCCCGTGTCACAACCCCTCATGCTGCTTTTATGGATGCTTAGTCACAACAATTACCTTGGCATCACTGTCTCACCTAAATACCAACTTACTTAGATCTACTGCAGTAATGAAAAAGACGGGAAAGTGCCAGAAACATCACCACTCATAAACTGACAAGTGTAATTTAGAGGAATTTCCATAAATAATTGCAGGCAATTAGTGTCAGTAAGTCGGCTCCGTCTGACAAACGGAGCAATAAATTGGCTCCTCTTTAAACTTCCTGCATGTCATTCATTATGTTTTTTATGCATAGAAGTGCATTTGTATTTTTGCCATGGTTATATTTGCATACTGGCATGGTACAAACAAGAATATTTGTGTTCATTTTTCTAATAATTACTATCTTGTTAGACCCAGTAGGCCTTAATAGAAAAGGCAGTGAGATGGATAGATGAATGAATGGATGGACGGCAGGAGGTTTTTGCAACAGTAGCTGTAAGCAGGTAATTTTATTACTACTGATGTATGTAACTTCCATCGTTGAGTTATGCCAAATAAAATACTGTATGTATTTTCTAATTTATCGTGAAGGACGGTATATTTTCATTAATACATTTTCACTTATTACACTCAAAGTGCACACACTCCGTTCCATGATTAGCATACTGATGGTAAAAACAAATTCCATTTAGCGCTACACTGATATTCTGCAATTTTGGGCATATGGAATTGAACCGTTGAAAGTGAAATAAAACCACCTTGACAAGCAAGCCGACAACTCTCACATCATCCTCAGAGGCTGGCATGATTAACGGCTGGCGTAACCTATTTCATGTTAGCAAGATCTTTACATTCAGGGTCTGAAGGGGATGCTTGCGGTCGCATGTGATGGCTTATCACCACAGGATAGCTGCTTGGTAATACATCTGTCACAGAAGACACACATGAGCTGTTGCTCTGCCTCAGAGTGGTGTGAAGCTCTCTGTGTATATCTGTGGTGGGCAGGAACCACATTGTCATGGTAATAACAGCCTGTGATGGATCTTATTGATGGTAAGTCAATCACAGGTCTGTGCTGAACAATTCAAGTAGCTGTAAAAAGCATGTCAGTAAGCGTGTTCTACCCCTTTACTTGCCGAACTTCTCACTTTCCTAACTTTCTTCCTGAGAAACAAGCACTTTCTAATCCTCTAGGGTAATGGTGTGCTATTTTAGCCTCAGAAGACCCAGTTTGTTTATGCTGAATTATCAGTGGGGAGAGGGTGGGTTCCATATTCTCAGGGGATGTCTAAAAAGACACTTTACATTGAAACAAATCCCAGAATGCACTGCGCAGAATTCTCTAGAGCTTTGTGACGGAAAGCTCTACAGGTCTACGTTGTAGGCTGGTAATTCCAGCGGCTGTTGAAGGTCTGTGTCCGTTTCCTTTGTAGGTGCTCACCAGCTTATTTCTGTAATTTTAAAGATATCACCGTTTCTTATGGGTCGGCCCAGTGCCCCACTACACACCCCCTGTCACTACAGCCAAAACTGTTAAACGTCATTTAATTTCTATACTGAATACAAAGACTATAAAAATGGTAATACAACTTGTTTGTGTATAAATTAAAGAAACATTTGGGAGCTCTGTTAACAATCTTTTTTCTCGTTTTGAAATGTTAATCTTATTTTTGTCACAAATTCAGTTACATTGTTGTTTTTTTTTGCCCACGCCGTACTAATCTAAGTGTCCTCAACCACCCCCTATGGTGACAGAGGGCACACGTCCTTCTGTGGGCGACCCACTTTGTGTAGCTGGCTAAGTCGGTGCCCCCTCAGAAGCATGTGCCCTAGGAGACCCGCCTATGTCGCCCATAGGATTGACTGGCCCTTATCACTGAATTCACCGGCTAGTCTCGAGTCCTACAACAGCTGATTGTATTACATCATTTCCATATGAGCTTTCCATATATTTAAATGATATTGATATTTATTATCTGTTAAATATGACCAGCACCAAAAGGAGTGTAGCTCAGTGGGTCAGGCCTTGGGTGTCTGGTCCAAAGGTTGCTGGTTCAAATCCTGGTGTCATTGGAGTGATTTTACTGTTGGGCCCATAGCCCCAATTATCCCTGTTACTGGCAGACTCTGCTCTTAGAACTGTAATAAGTAAATAATAAGTAAAAAAATATTAAAACCAATACTAATAGATGTGATTATACTCTATCGTCAAAGGGATTGAACTTGAAGTATTAGCAATACTTCCTTATATAAGAAGCGTATGAATATAAGAATCTTGCAACTGCTTGTCCAAAGAAGCCGAACCCAGGAAGTAAAGGTCAAAACTATATTATAATATGGGCTTTTTGTGATATTGTTTTTTTGTAACCATTCACAGAATAATAGAGATCTTCTAAGGTTATGCTGGCTTGTGTTCGTATTCTTCAGAAAACAGAGTTGCCTTTAAATGTAAGGACTGAATGATTACTTTGACATTTTACCAGATCTCAGCTTGTTAGCCTCACACCCTGCAGCTCACAGACACACAAACTCGCCTGTTGGCTGTCATGGCCGCCGCTCTCACAGCCAGTGACCACGTCCCGCCGACTCGCTGCAGAGGCAGGAAGCCACACGTCTGTCTTGCAGCTTCGCATGTCTCTGAACACAGGCCCGGCTCAGCAGACAGGTGTAGACACCGGGCCCAGTGGACAGGCTAGGTGGACTGCGGCTCCTTTAGAGAGAGCGCCCACTCTCGCTGTCACTGCAGCTACCGCCGTATCACACTTCGCAGAGGCGCTGAAGCATCAGCGGCCGTAACGGATTTTATTGTGAAGCGACACTGCGTTCTGAGCCTTCACGTATCAGTCAAGAGCTGCCTGACAGATCTCTCAAACTGCCTGTCCTTCACTCGCTCGTCCCTTTATAATAAGCTGAAAACAGCCAAAAATAACAAGAATTGATTGATACAAAGAACATGCATCAAGTATGTTTGAGGTTGCAGAAAATAGGAGGCTTTCTCCCTCTGCTTAAGATGCATACTGTACTTTTGAAAGCTTGTTGATTCACTTTTTAATTAAGCAGCAATATTACTATGTGATTATATTATTATGAGACTATTATAATCCTAAAGCAAGACATTTCTGATTATATTAATATAAAGTTTTAGAAGATTATCCTTCAAATATGATTATTAAAGATGGCTGTTGGCCCTTAAATCATGTGTTAATGCCTTTGAGCCCCTTAAATGTGAAGCACAGTGTCTGGAAAGTTGTTGGTATTTGCATAAAATGTATTGAAGAGGAAAGGGTTCATAAAAAAAAGAAAAAAGAAATGTATACTGACATTTTGGGGGGTGACAGGGGGTGCAGTGAGTAGCACTAGTGCCTCACACCTCCAGGGTTGGTGGTCTGAATCATGGCCCTGCTCTGTGCGTGTGGACAGGGGCGTGTTAATGCACAGGTTTACCTGGGCTGAAGCCCAGGGGCTTCCCCTAAAAATGGGTTTCAACTGACCTTGTTTAATAATATTTCAACAGCTACACTATTATAAAAAACAGTGGTGGTAGCACTTCTACTTAATAGAACAGGACTCAAGGCAGTCTTTTTCTCACCACACCTTGCAAGTCAAACCAAATTTGGAGCGTGATATCATATTTTCACTGTCTCTGTACTTATCTGTACATCCTACACAGGGTTAAACTTTCGCCTTATATGACCTTCATTTTCAGTTTTCCCAGTGGTAAACTTTTCATTATTTTTTATTTTTCAGTGTGTCTATCTCCCTGGGAAAGGAACTCTAAAGGTGTCCTATGACATCAATTCTATTACAAACATGCTTGCAACAATGCACCCACTATATATGTAATTGATTTATTAATGATTTCATCGATTATTTGATTGACTAACATTTCTCTCAGCCTATTATCTCATTATCCGTAGATTTGTCAGGCAAATGTCTTTGAAACTGTAACAAAGGCTGTCACGTTGCTTAGAATAACGCTGGGGACTGACTCTGTATTGGGACTGCAGACACCCGTGGACACATTGGGAAGAGACACATTTTGAGCAGACCTCCACATGCCTGCATCCTGCTGTATGAAGGGTCCTGTGGGATCTGTGGGAGACGCTGTTTTTTGTTGTATGCTAATTTTTAATTTGTATTAATTTTATGCTATTTCTTTCGCGTCTTTTCATTTTGTGCCGCTGTAATTGTTTTGGGTGTGCGGGTGTGCTGTTTTCACGTCTTCCATGGCAATGGGGATCATCCTATTTGGGGATTGTAGATTTAAAAATTCCAGTAAAGCTGTAGGCTGTATGAGGGAACCTTTCCTAAACTACAGGGTATTTTTCCTCGACCCCCACGAATAGAGGTAGCTGTGGTGCTTGTCCTGGATAAAGTCAGTTTGATATTAAATACATTAATTCTTCATAATATTGGCAACTGATCTAAAGCATATGGGTCATTCTCCATTCTGAGTGGGAATCCATGTCACAATGAGTTTAAAATGTTTAAAATACTAGGCATTAAATAATACCATTTACCTCATGATTTGTTAGATTCATCTGCATAAATTACGGGGGGGGGGGGGTGAAAACTAGATAAGAATCATGTCCCCCCCTAAATGAGTGGAGACCTCAACCCTCCCAAAGTTCAAGCCAAAGTTTGAACACTTGGCTAGTTTTTTTTCTGTTTTTAGTATGTTTCATAGTTTCATACACCTGCTCGTCATACAAGGGAACATTTGAGAAACAATTGGTCTGGACAAACAATATTTTAGAGATTGTTTAAAAGAGTTCAAGTATAACTATATACATCATTGATGTACTAAATTCAAAAACGTATGTAATTTGTTTTTAAAAATACCTTTATCACTCAAATTTTGGTCACTGGTGCCACTGGGGCACTTTTTAATGGTACCATTTTAATATAGTAGTTTTTCCTCTATGAAACTGCTTCCTTGGGTCAAGGGTCATCATAGAGTAAATATCTCAGGGAATGACAAGGTGTGCCCATACTTACTCATTTTATTTAATAAATACATCAATAATTTGTTTTCCAGGCAGCACATAACATCTATGCATCACTGGTATTAAGCACTGTAAGGGCTGGGTAATTGAATTTTTGTCAAAATAATCCCATGTAGCTTTTATATAATTGACTTTAAATTATTACCCCACCATGAGGCAGCCATTTAATAGTGTTACAGTTCAGTTATGACAAGGTCTACTTTTTGACAATATACTGTATCGTGTTTATAAAGAACTACTTATTTGAACTTTTGTTAAGTACAGCTTTAAAAAGCTCCTTAACGCTTTGTACAGTTGTGGCCAAAAGTTTAGTAATTGGTTTTCACCAAGTTTGCTGCTTCAGTGTTTGTAGGTCTTTTTGTCAGATGTTTCTATGGTAACTGAAATATAATTACAAGCATTTCATAAGTGTCAAAGGCTTTTATTGACAATTACATTAAGGATATGCAAAGATTCAATATTTGCAATGTTGTCCCTTCTTTTTCAATACTTCTTGAATTCACCCTGACATGCTGTCAATCAACTTCTGGGCCAAATCCTGACTGATGGCAGCCCATTCTTGCACAATCAATGCTTGGAGTTTGTCAGAATTTGTGGGTTTTTACTTGTCCACTTGCCTCTTGAGGACTGACCACAAGTTCTCAATGGGACTAAGGTCTGGGGAGTTTCCTGGCCATGGACACAAAATGTTGATGTTTTATTCCCTGAGCCACTTAGTTATCACTTTTCCTTATGGCACGGTGCTCCATCATGCTGGAAGAGGCATTGTTCATCACCGGACTGTTCTTGATTGGTTGGGGGAAATTGATCTCAGAGGATGTTTTGGTAACATTCTTTATTCATGGTTGTGTTCTAAGGTAAAATTGTGAGTGAGCCCACCCCCTTAGCTGAGAAGCAACCCCATACACGAATGGTCTCAGGATGCTTTACTGTTGGCATGACACAGGATTGATGGTAGCGCTCACCTTTCTGCTCCAGACAATCTTTTTTCCGGATGCCCTGAGCAACTGGAAAGGGGATTCATCAGAGAAAATGGCTTTAGCCCAGTCCCCAGCAGTCCAATCCCTGTACCTTTTGCAGAATATCACTCTGTCCCTGATGTTTTTCTTGGAGAAAAGTGGCTTTTTTGCTGCCCTTCTTGACATCAGGCCATCCTCCAAAAGTCTTCACCTGACTGTGCGTGCAGATGCACCCACACCTGCCTGCTGCTATTCCTGAGCAAACTCTGCACTGGTGGATTCCTGATCCCGCAGCTGAATCAATTTTAGGAGACAGTGCTGGCGCTTGCTGGACTTTCTTGGTTGCCCTTAAGCTTTCTTCTTAGACAGTTGTAGATTTTATAGATGAAGTTCAGTGTATATATTATTACTTGTGAACTTCTACATCACCCTTTCCTACGTGACTACGTTTGTGAGGGCCTTATGAGTGATGTGCAATGGCCAGAGTCAGACAGCAGATATTTAGAAAGAGATTCACAATGAATATTTAACAAGGAGAGATTCTCATGCCTCTGTCAAAATATTTTTAATCAGCATAAAAAAATTGAATTGACAATTTTGATGGCCCATTTTACAGTTCCATGAAAGCACTGAAGTTAAATGACAGGCAGTTCTTCTCCCTTGGTGACATCACTCAAACTAGTGCAAGTCCTTACTTGAATATAAAATCAGCAGTCCAATATGTAGAAAAATGAATAGCTCTGGACAATCACAGTATATAAATTTGTTCAGGAAAATGACACTTTGGTCGCAAATAAAGTCAGTCCTGCTAACAAATTGTGGTGAATCATATATACTCTAAAACATTTGTATGTAAATCGCCTTGTTTACATTATGGTATGTGTGCAATTTAAGAATCTTATCAGTCAAACTTTTCTTGGGGGGAAAAAGGTTTATATTTATATTACACAAGTGTAATTTTAAACTTTAAGCGCATTCTTGGAACCATGAATATACGATCTGAAAGACTGCAGTTTTGTGGAAGTTGAGCTGATGCAATGCACCTGGTTTTAAAAAGCTGTTTCAGATGATTTTTTTTTTTTTTGACATTTTTGAAGAGCGCTTTTCAAAATTATCGGAACATCAAGATTATTAAATTTGCATGTATTTGCATTTTAGATATTGTATATATTTAGCAACACTGTCTTTCAATTCCTGTTATGTAATGTGTTTTTAGAAATAAATATTTAAAATTTGGGACACTAGACAGACACCTAAACCATGCATTAATAGGAAGCTTCTATCAGCTGAATCACCACAGATTGCAGTTTGAAGATGATTAATTATTTTATATATCAAACAGGGCCTGAAAATGCAAATAAGGTGTTAAGATAGTAAGATAACAAAACTGTCTTAAACGACAAAAATGTCAACATTCATTTAATATTGTGGTCATATGCATGTAATTAAATGATAACATGGCTGTATTAAAATAAGCCTGTATGCATGGTTGGAATTACATGTTTCTTTTTTTATTATTATTATTTTCTATACCAAATTCATTTTTGGATGGCTTTGACTGTTTTAAATAAAAAAGATTTGCGACAGCAAGCCAAAATGAGTGTGTCCACTATAAAAGGACAATAATCACAGAGTGCTTTGCCAGAGCTGTGGGTTATATTACCCAGGGGGGTGATTAAGTTTGTAAATAACCTGCTTAGAAGGGTGATATATAATAAAACTTCTAATTGCAACAAACAGTACATTAACAATATTGACTGTGATTAAATTATGATTTATTTGGGCCATTCTCCCTACATCTGGGTTTTTCACTATGTGAATTAAACAAGTTATTGCACAAGCTTCCCAATCAGAGCTTTGTAAAAAGTTGCCTTTGCAATAAGGAAATGTACTTGGATCCTAACAATCAGTCTTAAAGTAATACAGATCTGGGGAGGGAAATGATCACTGCTTCAATATACAACCTATAAAAACTATGAGAGATACACAATGAAAATTTCAAATGTACCCTTCTGATTTCCAGTAATAATACTATATCGGGAATGCTGATATCCAATCAGTTTTCCTTTTTCCAACCTAAGTACTGATTGTGATGATTCTGGATCATACAGGATATGTGACCAGGAGACACCCTGGGCTGGATGTCAGCCCATCACACTCCCACACGCGTTACATGCTGTTTCTAAGCATTTGATTTCCACATGGACACTTGGACACAGAAGGTATGAAACATTTATTGAGCCATGCCATATATGATATACTTCATGTGGCTAACCATAATTTATGTTGTATAGGAGCCACTGTTGCTGCACATAATATTGAGGAAAGCAGGGTATAGAGAAGAAAGACATGCCTATTGCATGCCAAAGGCTGTCACCTACAGGCCCATAATAAAGGCCTTGATAAAGAGTTACACCACAGGATAAGACTGTAGGGATCTGGCCATGGCAGGCAAGCCCAGTCAGATTGTTAAGTCCTTTCTCCTCAGAGTCCCGTCAGCGTTTATTGCACAATCCTGCAGCAGCAGTCTATTTGATTTCAGTGTAAACTTCAGCTGAACCCGAATTTGCAATTCTATTGCAATCTTCATAACCATGTCATGAAATTTTAAAGCTGTGTACAATATTCAATTCCTTTTAGGTCTGGTATAAAATATTCTTTCTTTTGACAGAAAAGAGGTTAAAAATAGTTGCAACCCCCCCCCCTCTCTCTCCTCTCTCTCTCTTTCTCTTATTCCCTGCCATCCATCTTTCTCATACAATTGAATCCTACAAAAAGCCAGTGAATTTTACATCGGTGATTTTTATATCTGATATATCTTTCCATTTTCATTCTCTTTATCACATTTTCTCCCTTCATCTGCTTCAGTGCAGCAGCAGGCTGTTATAATTCATATAAGCCACAATGTTTCTCTAAAACCTAATTGGTTGATTGCTGTTTTATGTAACTTGTTTTCGTACTAGAATCCATGGTGCTGGTGTTTGCTTTTACAGTTGCAAACATCATGTGGGTCTCCATAGTCTGGCCAAAGCTTCCCTGCTGTTGGTCTCCCAGAAGGCTTTTCAACTGTGAGACATGTATAAAACAATAATAGCTATTGGTCTCTTTGTAAAGGTCACGCTGAAACGGTTTTGAATAAATGGACTGACCTTACATACAACTAAACAACCCCAGCACCTCAGAATACCAAGACCAGCCATCACATCTCATCCTGCTCTTAATTGTCACTGCCAATGGTCATCATACTCATCTTCCCATCACCTTTCCCGGTGAGGGTCAGGCTGGAAAATGATGATGTCAGTGTTAATAATGTCTTCTCGTTTTTTTGGCTGGACCAAAGGGCGATTGGTCTTAGACTGAAAATTAAAACTGTTGTCAGCAATTCTGCGTTGACTTGTCTTGCTCCCTCTTGAACAGTACTGTATGCTTACATGTATATCATACTTCAAAACATGTAAAGAAACAAACAAACAAATGGGGGGGGGGGTGGAGTCGGGTGAGAAGTACATTTATTTGGCTATTTCTGCTTTATTATCCGTCATTACGCATGACTGATGTGGGTGCTGTAATCCCTGTTTCGCCGTTTCTGCCTGTTGCTCTGTCAGACTTTATCCCATCCAGAGGTGGAGATTTTGTTTCAACCAACCGGTTGAGCACAAAGAGTCACAGTCACAGAGTACTCAACTGGTTGGTTGAAAGAAAATCCTGGTCTGGATTTGTGCTTTCTGTACCTGAAATCTCCACCTCTGATCCCATCTTTGTGTCATGTGGCATTGTTTGCATTTCACCTGGGGTGAACTTCACAATGAACATTAGCTATATCCTATTGAACTTCATTCTGGTTGCCCTGTTGTAGGTCTCAGTCAATAGATATTATATCATTAGATACTATACTAACTTTACAAAATATGCATCTCGAATGTATGGGCAAGTATTAAAGGAGGCACTCATAACCCCCCTTGAATGTATATCAGTCTTCAAAAGATGTGACTCTAGCACATTTATTAATTCATCAGTCTGATGCAAGTTGCCCGACATCCTCTCATTGAAACTAAAATCTCTATTGAATATGCAACAAAACGTCTGATTGGCATAAGTGTTTCTAACGCTTCGTTCAGAAGATAAGACAATATGCGCCGTTCCCCGGAAAAAAATGTCAGACACGAGCCATCAGAATATAAATTGCCGTGAAACATTGGGGGAGGCACCAGCAAAGTCACTATGAAAGTGAGCCCTCTGTCAAGGGTGACTTCTTAATGATGTATGTGAGTCTGCCTCATGTTTATTGTACTGTCTGGCCAGGACAGTTTACGTCATTTTCAATTGATGAACATGATGACAGTCGCCCACCAACTTCAGAAGTGGGAGTGGGGAAATCGCTGCCTTCCCCAGCTGCCGTACAAATCCTACAATGCTGCCACTCTGAAGTGCCAGGGGGAATGTCTGTGTGCGCTTTTTTTCTGCTGCTAGGAGTTTGTCGGACATTTTTTTTTAGAATACGATCACACCAAACGGTGCCCCTCTGTGAAGGCGGAAAGAATGGTGCCTTATATATTACCACAAACTCTCAGCATTTTCTGCATGCACTTTCCACATGTTTTTCCATTTTTCCACAGACTTTCTTAGCAATAAAACAAATAAATTTTAAGACTACACTTTGGTGCACAAGGTAATCGAACACTTTGCAGAAAGGCTTAATTAGGGTCTGGCCTAAAAGCTGCTCAAGTTATCATGCCAGTATTCCTTGGGCAGCTGATTCATTTTGAGCATTATGGGCAAACAGTGCGAACCTTCTAATCATGGTGGTTATAGTATCACGGTTCAGTAGTGCTCCATCAAGGCCTGGATTTGTCATCATCGAAGAAACAAGTTGTTCTGTTCTGTACTAGAGAATTCTACCCAATAGTATCACATGATCTGCCTATGACCTGAATCTGGGTCTGCTCAGATATCAGCGACTAAAAACACAGCAGCAAGTCCAGATTTAAATCACATAAACATGCTGCTGAAAAATTTGAAATGTGTAGGTGATTTTTTTTAAACCTGTCAATGTCATGGAGATTCGGCAGGTTTGGACTAATAGCTGTCACAATGTCACAAGGGGTCTGATCAATATTGGAGAGAGCTGGTAATAGCAATTACTACTAAGGATGGTGTTACTTTACATGGGGGTATTGAATGCAACAACATTTATTAACAAAGTTCTTCTCAGTGCTGAATCATACAACCACCTACCATGCTGGTTTATATACTTGTTATCGCTTTTATATGACAGAGTAACAAACCACGGAAAATGTGCGAAGGTTGCCCTGCTTTTGGTAAACACTGTAAAAATGAAACACAAGTCTGATCATTTATGCTCCAGTGGACATTAGTGCAGTGCTGCCAGTTTATTGCTTACTGCTTTTGCTCATTTCCATACTCTGCGGTTTGAGCTGCAGAAAATCACACCATTTAGACCCCAGGCCAGCCTTCTGCTCATCTCTTTTCTCACCATCACTGCCACAATAAATGCCCTAGACTACACTTGATCTGCCAAATAAGACACAAACAGGCAAATCCAGGCAACCAGGTTTATTGAGGGTATTACAGGGGAAAGTCGTAAGCCATATCCAGGTCGTTATCCGTAGCCATCCTACCCAAACACCAAAAGCCGCAACGTGATCCAAAGTTGTGGTTGAGTGGGAGAGTGCTGAGAGTTGAAGAGCCAGGAGATCATTCCAGAGACACAGACGAACAACACCAGGAGATCCACAAGGGGCTTTACAAGAGGGGCGTATGGACAGGAGGGCAGGCAGGAGGCGCGTGAGGCTTTGGAAGGACAAGAAGGACAGACCGTACTTATGGGAGGCTTAGGACGCGTTGGCGGACGGCCACGGGGCCGCGGGGCAGGGCACTCCGGGTGTGACCTGTGGGACTGGGCAATGAGAGAGGGGTGCAGGATATCCTTGGCAGGAACCCAGCTCCGTTCTTTTGGGCTGAAGCCGTCGCAGTCAACCAGCCGGAGGACAGGCTAGACTGTAGTGGATGGACTTGAGTAGGGACACATGAAAGGTGGGGATAATTCTGTACACACGAGGGAGTTGCAAACGGTAAATGACTGGGCCCACTTGACCTACTACCCGAAAGGGTCCGATGAACCTGGGACTCAGCTTGCGTCCTGCAGGGGGGCAAAGGTTCTTTGTCGCCAGCCAGACTCTGTCTCCTTCCCTGAAGTGGGGGCCTGGTCCCCATCTGCGACCCCCGAAAGTCTGCATCTGCACCGCTCCCTGTTCCAGCTAGCATCGCATGTGTTCCCATATTTGTCTGCCTTATTGGTACCAGTCATTCCCATATTTGTCTGCCTTATTGGTACCAGTCCTCAAGGGCAGGTATGTCTGTTAGAGTGGGGCTCCAAGGAAACGGAGGAATGTTGAAAACCGAACGCACAATTAAGTCACAGGGTGGGGAAATGAGTTGTGGGGAAATTCAGCCCAAGGTAGAAAGCGAGACCATTCATGGGGTTGTGAACCACACATGACCCAGAGCATCTTTCCCACCTCCTGGTTTGTCCTCTCGGTCTGGCCGTTGGATTAAGGGTAATAGGCTGCGGAGAGACTGATCATTAACCTGGGGCACATGGCCCTGAAGATTCTGGAGGTAAACTGAGATCCTCGGTCCGACACTATGTCCTCAGGTAATCCATAATATCAAAAAACCCCTGTAATAGCAAGTCTGCTAATTCTAAAGAGAACTGTAGCTTAGGTAGAGGCATGCGGCATGTACCCACTGCAGGAATACATTGTGCAGATAAAAGGGTACATAGGTCTTCTCCGGAGGGCATTCGGGAGGTGGGGAAGTGTTCTGACTGAAATCCAGGAGGCGCTATAGCAGGTGCCAGATGGCAGGGCTCAGTAAACAGGAGGAGGGTAGGATGCATGACACTGGTACGGGGTTCCTTGACATTCTTGGGACCAGGGAGGTAGGTGACCAGAAAGTTGAAGCAGGTGAAGAACAGTGCCCAGCGAGCCTGTCTGGTGTTAATTAGAATTAGGTGATTAGTGATCATTGTCTACACACCACAGCACACAGTGCGCAACAACGAAATATGTCCTCTGCATTTAACCCATATGTGACTTTTCGTGACATAGCAGGGGGCAGCTAATTCAGCGCCCGGGGAGCAGTGCTTGGGGACGGTACCTTGCTCAGGGTACCAGCTTCTTTTCCCCTTTTCGCACCAGGTCAGTAAGTGGAGCTCCCACCGCAATAAAACCTTGGATAAACTGTCAGTAATAGTTATCAAAACCGAGGAATCGCTGAAGATCCTTGATGGTTTTGGGTTGAGGCCAATCTCGAATGGTGGCAACCTTATCTTGGTCCATAACAACCTCCCTGGAGATATGAAATATCCTAGGAACTTCACTATGGAACAATGGAACTCACACTTCTCACCTTTCACATAGAGTTGATTCTCTTTAACCCGTCATACATGCCTGATGTGCTGTTCTTCTGTTTCGGAATAAATCAAGATATCATCAACATAGAGGATCACAAAGAGATGCAATATGTCATGTAATCCCTCATTGATAAATGACTGCAAGAAAGAGGGACCGTTAGCAATACCATAAGGCATAACGAGGTACTCATATTGTCCCATGGTAGTGATGAACGTGGTCTTCCATTCGTCCCCCTTTCTTATCCTGATCATTTTATAGGCACTTCTCAGGTCCAATCGTGAAAACGCATGCAGTTCTGAGTTGCTCTAAGGCTAAGGGAATCAGTCGGAGAGATTCTCTTCTTTTCTTGGTGATGGCATTGAACGCCTAATCTATGCAGAATCTCAACTCCCCATCTTTTGTGCTTCAAAAAAGAACCCAGAAGCGAAAGGTGAGTTGGAGGGACAGATGATACCCTGTTTTAGAGCCTCTTGTACATAAGTTTTCATAGCTTCTTCCTCTGGTTGGAAAATGGAGAAAAGATGTCTGTGGGGTGGCACAGCCCCTTCTATGAGATCGATGGCAAAGTCAGATGGCTGATGAGGCAGGGGAACATAGGCCTGTGATTTTCTGAACACATCCTGAAATTCACGGTAAGGTTCAGGTAAACATGACAGATCCTCGGGTTAGGGGCTCTCTGTGATAAAAACCCAGCAGGGTAGGGAAGGACACTCAACAAAACAACAAAACCACGCCTGCATCTCACCTCTCCTCCAGTCTATCCTAGGGTTGTGTTGTCACAACCAAGGGAATCCTAGGATGACCTTATCAACAACAATGAATTAAATAGTCTCTGTATGAAGAACCCCTACCTTGAGTGTCACTGTAACCATGCGGTTAGTCACCAGTCCTGGGGAGAGAGGTTTTCCATCTACTTCTCGCACTTTCAGTGGCTGATGCATTTCCTCCAAGGGGATCTGGTGCTGTTGAGCAAAAGCGGCATCCACAAAGTAAAACAAATGGGCACCACTAACTGTAGTTTAGTAAGGTCAGACAGGATTAGTGCTCTTACCTGAGTTTCCTTAGGTCGGGTCTATGGTGGGCGCATGAAATGCCTCTCTTCGCCGCAACAAATACACAAATCCCAGCTTTGGCATCTCTTGCATTCATCTAGGGTGAGGGGTGTGTACCCCAACACCATTGGCTCAAGTTCCATGGAGCGCGATGATATGGCTGCAGCCCATCCCTCAGCTCGAACAGTCGCTCGGATTGTGTCGAGGGTAATTGACAACCTTATGTATTTGTCAAAGGTTCGATTTGTGCCCCAAAATGCCAATTCAATCTGTAACTCAGGGCAGAAAGCACAGCAATTGATGGTTTGCAGGCAGTCGGTGGTCGGTCCAAGCTGGCTGCCAGCATTCAGAATTCAAGTGAAAAATCAGCAGTCGACCATTTTCCTTGACACAGGTCTAGTAGCTGATCGCTGACATTCCGCCCCACTACCAGATGATCAAACATTTCTTTGAATGTGCTCTGGAACTCATGGGAGGGTTCAGGGTTCCCATCATACCTGTTCTGCAGGGCCACTGATACTGGAGGGTGTGGGGGTGAAGTGGGCATTGGAGTCTGACCACGTCTGTCAAACGAGAGATCTGAGCCTGCGCCTGCTGGAGTTGACTCTGGATGTCTTGAGGATCCATTGTATTAGTGAGGTAAATAGCTGCTTGGCCACTGAAGGCTGTGCCAAATAAGACACAAAGAGGCAAATCCAGCTCACCAGGTTTATTGAGGGTAATACAGGGGAAAGTCGTAAGCGGTATCTAGGTCTTTAACCGTAGCTGTCCTACCCAAACACCGAATGCCGAGAAGTGATCCAAAGCCGTGGTTGAGAGGGAGAGTGCTGAGGGTCAAGAAGGCAGAAAATCAGTCTGGAGACACAGACGAACAACACTGGGAGATCCACAAGGGGCTTCGCGAGAGGGACGTATGGACAGGAGGCCAGACAGGAGACGCGGTAGGCTTGGGAAGGGCAAGAAGGACAGACCGTACCTGTGGGAGAGAGACAGAGTTAAAGCGCTCAATAAGTGAATTGTAGCAAAACCTCGCATTGTGCTGCTGCTAGTGCGAGGCTTAAGTATTAGTTTGTTGATTAGTATTAGTTGGCTTCAGCTACTGGTGCTGCTTCCGCAAGGTGGGCGTGACAGCACTCCTGCTTGTGGCAGAAAAACAAATATTTTCTGCCTGCTTCGTCCTTGATCACCCTTGGCCTTGTTTGCTAAAACAGTGGGGAAAGTAGAATATTGCCAAAGTAGTGTCAAAAATATGCAAACATTCAGAAAATGAAACAGTAAATATTATGATTTTAATAAGAAAAGATTAATATCTTTGTATGTTTTTAATAGCCAATCCATAATTAATCTGTTGAGCTTGAATATACAAAAAACATTGTTAAAAGTATAAAAATATTCTTTGTGAAGTATATGCAGATGTTAGTCTGCTCCATTCAGGACTCTAATCCCAGCAGCCTAAGTGTGCTGGAATAGCTAATGTGTTTGCAGGATCCTGCTGTGTGTGAGTGTGAAGTTTGTACGTTCTCCCTGTGTTGACCAGCTTACCTTCTGCAGTCCTAAAACATACAGGTTACTCTGAATTTCCTTTGTTCCATCCAGGTTGTTCCCTTCCTGGTGTCTTGGATGTTCTTTGCTTCTTAGGGTATGATCCAGGATCACTAGTGAATGGAAAATAAATAAATAAATGGATGGATGGATGGATGGAAGCATTCTTTTTTTCCTTCTGGGTTTGTCTCTGTCATGACCTGCCCCTCTGGCCGTCCTTTTTTCTCCCTCGTATGTCCCTAACTGTAACGTCCAGCCTGCTCCAGCTGTCTGATCCCCGTGTTTTCCCCTAGGGGCGGCTCCAAATCAGCCACACCTATCACCCGCCACCTCGTGTTCTTGCCCTCCTGTTGATCATTCACAGCTGCCTTGGGTTTTCTCCTTATTAGCTTAGTATATTAGCGTCCCTCAGTCCAATGTTCCTTGTCCGGTCATTGTTGCCTGCTCGCGCCTGCTGTCTGCCTTGTCAAGTCCCAATAAAACCTCCCCACGAGGGGTGACCCCTCCACTGCCTGCACTCTGAGTTGTTATTTCCATGCTGGACATGAGACCTAACAAGCCATGCCTGATACCTGTTTGTTTTTCCTCTCGTCCTGCTGCCTCCTGTTTGCTCCCTTGTTAATTCTGTACTTAAATACCTCCCAATCCTGTGTGCCTCAGATCCATCATTGACAGCGTGTCTCCCTGTTGCCCACCCTGTGCCCTAACCTGTCGGTTCCCAGTTTTGTTCAACCCCTTTAAATAAACTCCCCTTTGTTCGTTCTAATACCTGCTCCCTGCGTCCTCCGTTCTGCCCATACAAGACATTCTGTGCATGTTTGCAAGTATTTTTTTCCTCAGGATAATCAGATATGCAGGTACAGTAAATTACAGTATAGTGTATCTTCTGACCAGTTCATATTTGTGTGCAAGATTGTGCAGTCCAAAAAATACTGTGTAATTAATGTAATCAAAGACCCAAGGAGCAGTGAAGAGGTGCAACATCTGCAAATGAGATGCTACATCATGTTTATTGTAACAGCAGTAATGAATTAGCAATGAATGGGACAAGTCAAAGGCTGGGACTCTTCAGGATAAATGCCTTTCATGGCCTAACATGTATTCTATTAATGTTAACATAAATATTGGGAATATTTTTGGTATTCTGCTGGTTGAAAATCACTGAAAAAAACCATCAACAACAAAATTTCCTGAGTGTTCCTATAGAAGTAAGTAAGTAAGATTCTTTCTAAGCTTTTTAGAGATGTTCACTAATGCAGTGCAGAGACACGGTATGGAGTAGAACACAACCAGGACATGTTTAATGTGTATGATATCTGGAGTGACTGGCAAGAGAGACATAAACTGTAGCTAAAAGTGTGACTTAGCATGTGCATCCAGTGACCAGGCAACTAACTGTAAAGCAAGTCAAACAAAAATGCAGGCAAAAGTAAAATAATTTTCTGAATATAAACATTCCAAACAGTTCTAATGATGACCAATAAGATCACGTGCAAGTTGACAGATTAAATTTCTTGTTGTTACGGATCTCTAGTGCTCTTTTTGAAGGATTGACATTGATTAATATATGTTTATTCATTAATTACAGAGAAGACGAGGTATTTATCTACATTGTCTCTATGATAATTACCAGTTTACATGCTTCTGTGCTTAAATGATGGGAAGCAATGTAAGTGATTAAAATATTAATCTGACAGAATCTACAAATGGCTTCAGCAGCAAGAGCATGTTAATGGGATGTGTGAGTCCCATCTCTAGTCCTCGGCACAATATTAGAGAAGGAACAAAGCCAAGAGGAGTAGTGTCTGATGAATAAGCATGGCTGGCTTGGTTTTGTGACAAATGTACCATTTAGTTGTTTTAATCGACAATGACTTATCCTTATGCAAATGAGGTAAACACTTTAGTGGGTCATTTGGCAGAGCTTGGCGGGGATATCCATTGGAGAGGTACACAGTGAGAGACTCTCGTTCTTTTGCGAGACAGGCGGAAGGGTTAAGTGACACAGTGCGAACGGGCTAGCGCCTCACACAGTAGGGGTAGCTATTAGATGTCCCGTCGGCGCGGGATGTGGCCAAGCAGCAAAGTGTTTGCATTTGATTAACAGCAGAGTTTGACCATTTACAACAGCCCATCTGATTACGTGCCGTGAGAGATCGGTCAAATTAATTAAAAGCAGGGATTTCAGGCACAGCTGTAATTTTTTCAGAGCGGCTGCCTGACCTTCCGTGAGCAGACCCGTATCAGCGGGCGTCTCTGCGGTGCCGCTGTAAGAAACAGCGGTATTCCTTCACACTCGGTCTGAGGACGCCGCGGGATCATCCGTAACCTGCTTATACATAATTAAATGGCTTTATGTTTTAGCATCATGCAGCCATACAGCAGTCATTTTTTATAGAATATTTAAGAATGCTGGTGCGGATCATTTATAATACCACATATGATTCTGGTCTGGATGGCCATTTAACTTATTTCACAGTGATGTGTAATAAAATGTTGAGCAAAGACAAAGATGAGTACTTTTTTGCTCCGTGTAAATTGAATTGAAGGCCGTATGTCTTCCAAACTCTTGGTTGATGGGGTTTTTTGTTTTCAAAGGCGAGGTCATATAATTACACCTAAAATGTAAGTAAATCTATCATGTTTGGTACCTCAAACATAAAGCTTGGTATATATTTTTCAAAACATTAGAATTAAGTGATCATTGTCAATACACCACAGCAAAGCACACAACAACAAAATGTGTCCTCTGCATTTAACCCATATGTGACTTTTGTGACATAGCAGGGGGCAGCTAATTCAGCGCCCGGGGAACAGTGCTTGGGGACGTTACCTTGCTCAGGGTACCTCAGTGGTGACATGCTGGTGGGGGATTCGAACCTGCAATCTTTCAATGACAAGTGCGCTTCCCTAACCATCAAGCCACCACTGCCATTTTATATGTTTTCATACACTCTGTATGTCACGGATGGAGCAGCGAGCAGAAACACAGGCGATCTCAGCCAGATCGAAGGGCAAACGGGTTTTAATAGGACGTCAGGGAGCACAACGATACACTAGCACGTAACACTACAATGACAGATCTGGGGAAACTAACCAAGACGTGGACTAGACAAGCAGAATTCAACAAGCAACAGGTGAGAACAATCAGGCAATCACATGAGGTAACGAGGGGGGCGTAGCACACAGGAGGATCGGATGGAGCTGGGCGTGACACTGTACATACAGTATTAAAAACAATAAAATTAAGCTATTATTTCCTGTTCTTACAATACTGCATAATGGATGATATGTCAACACTGTATTACACCAGCTGAATGAAAGCCCAGAATGCTTAAATGGCCCGTTTGATGTATTTTTTTGAGCTGAAAGAGAAACATGAAGGAGATACAAACAATGGAACATCAATAATCTGCTAATCA
>JAABNX020000110.1:998360-1033040 GCA_015163995.2 Mormyrus lacerda | reverse complement strand
CGAGGCAGGGAACAACCCTGGACAGGGGGCCAGCCCATCGCAGGGCACACTCACACACTGTTACCATTCACTCACACTATGGGCAATTTATTAATTCCAATTAGTCTCAGCATGTCTTTGGACTCGACACACACATAACCCAGGCGGAGACTTGAACCCCAGAGGTGTGAGGCAAGAGTGCTAACCACTGCACCACCAGCAGAAATCGATAGATTACAGTGCTTAATATACTTTCATTTTTAAAAACTTAATCCTTTTTGTAAATCATCCTTAATCCAGTTCAGAGTAAATTCCCTCTTGTGGCATAAAGTCTATTAAGTTAATTTCGGCCATCATGCTTGTGTGACTTCAGCTTGTCTGATATAACTTTAACACTTTAAAATCACGAAAAACCTTGTGGGGAAACATCTGGGGGAAAAAACACAATAATAGCCTCCAGCTTCTTAGTGATTCACAAAAGCTTCATTTTTCTCTCATTGATGCCATGAAGCTGGAAAAGATGTGAGACAGGAGACAATTTTTCATATGCTTAAGTTCCTAGCCTGACTGGAGGACTTATCATTGTATGTCTAAACATCTGTTGTTTGTTATTGCAGATGACCGGAAACATTAATCTCCTCACCTCTGGTGAACATACCTGGCTGCCATCTAACCAACATAATAAACAAGTTGGCAGTCCATCTGCTTTGCGCATGCCTTTCATGTGATTTTAATATGCGGAGTACTAAAATTGTGCCAGACAAAATATCAATTTGAAAAGGACAACTTGAAGTAAATTGCTTCTAGCCATTTTTAAAAGCTTTGATGTGACATTTCATAGGTGACATTGCCATCCTCTTCATAGTAATACCTCCTTTCGTTTAAAATTAAACAAAGGTGTTGGGTGGGGGGGTTGAATCTAATTAAATGTTTTAATGAGGCACATTATGTGGCTTAAATGTTAATGGGCATTAATTGTTCGCATGCTGCTTAGCTGTGCGCTTCTCTGGTGTGATCTCATCAACGTGAACTGCTGATCTGCACGGGGGTCAGGCTGGCTGGGGAAAGTAATCATACCTGCACAGACCGCTGGGAAAATGACAAACAGCCTAAGGAACAACATGCAGCATTTGGGGAAGATTGCATTTAGGTTTTTCAAAGTCGAATAGGTGGAAATTCGGGGATTTTTTCACAGCTCACTTTGAAATTCAATGAATCAACAGTGATACTGAGGCACTGATCTAGATAAGAGTTTAAATGGACTGTAATTCAAAAGAATGCGACATAAATTCATAATATTAATTTCGGGTGATATTATTGCAATCCTTGTATGAGACAGGAATATTTTTTATTTTTGAAAAACTCTGTTTGGGGCTTTCCAGATTCGGAGGTTGTGCCCAGTCAGATCCCATGTTCAACAGGATGATTTCACCACTGGGCCCCTGAGCAAGCACCTTAATCCCAGTTGCTTCAGGGACTGGCTGACCCCGTGTTCCCAATTGTATGTCGCAATGAATAAATGTACCTGCTCAATAAATACATTTAAAATAGCTGGTATCCAATGTAGACATGCAGTCTTCACAGAAAGTTTTGAGATGCTTGATTAATTAAGTAAAAAAATGCAAATTTATTGGTTTTACAAGAAAAACTATTACTTTATTCATTTTGTTTACAAAAAAAAAATCACACTATAAACAACCAGGATGTTTCAGTGAAGCAGTCATTTCAAGTAGTAATAAATTTTAAAGCCAAGTTATAGTTGTAAAAGAGACGTTACTCGTGAGAGTTAAAAAGCTCCTTGACAAGCAGCCTCATTGGGCATTTTTTAATTTATACCACCTTCGCAGTAACGTACAGTAAAGCACCAAACATTTGTGTTTGGTATCACTCTGGGAACAAATTACTATGATTGCAATTTATAGCAAATTTGCAAGCACAAAACTGAATCAATCAAAAAAACAAATGACACTCAAAGAAAAAAATGAAATGTCTGTGCGGAAGATATTGACTTTTGCTATGAAATCAATAAAGTTGCAACATTATTACTGAATTAAGCAGCCCAAGAATTTCTGTGAGCACAATATATAAAAGTCGATAAATAAATTTGTGTTTGCAGATTTTAGGAAACTTACAAGGATGAGACAATGGCATTTGGGGGGTATTTGACTAAAAATACAAAAGCCTTGTCTATTTTTCTTCTCAGAGTTAGCTGCCCATGCTGATCAGTGTGGCTGGGGGGGGGGGCAGCATATAGCTGGGCTGTGCAAGTTGATCACAGGACTCACACTGGCAGTCATACTCTATGGGCAATTTAGGAACACCTATCAGGATAACTGCATGGTTTTGGACTGCAGGAGGGAACTGGAGCACTGAGAGGAAAACCACATCACCTGGGGAGAATGTGAAACCCCCCCAGCCCCTGTCTGGAGGCCACCCACCCAGCCACTGTGTCACCACATCCGCTTTTTTTTTTAATTAAATCCATTTGGATGAAACAACACATTTTCACATTAATATTCTGCCCCCGGGAGGCCTGTACACCCTTGAGATGCATGAAATACAGTTTGAAAAGCAAAACCTGAACAGGATGCTTATTGGATACTTAATATACAGGTTACATGATGCTTCTCCGTCAGAGTGCAGAGTTTGCTCCAATTACAAGGGGTTACAGCAATGTGTTTTCCAGGCCTGACCTCCCCTCTTTTCTTCAGCATGCGTGCGCAGAAAGACAAGTGCTGCTGGGTGAACACATGGCGTGCAGAGAGCCTGAAATGCCATTGCAGCATTGCTGGGCGGACATGCAGTAACTGAATAACATTGTCCGTGAAGGTAAAGTCATTATTAACAGACTTCCACAGGTTCATGTATAGATAAAAACACCATGGCCTCACTCTGAATGGACTATAGGTTAAATTCCTTTAACCCCAAATTAGTTTCTCCATATATTTGCGTTAGTTAACCCAAGTAGTACTACAGTCAGAAGGGCTTTGCGTCGAGTGAGCCAGTGTCTATAGACTATCCTTACTGTGTGTCCTGATGCTCTGTGATTCCTGTGAGTAACTACATGGTTCAAAATTTCTGTTCACCATAAATGGATATGCAAAACTGACAGTACCTGCCAAAAGTTGGATACACCTACACATAGAAAAGTTTATACCATTTGTTACATGTTAGAAAGATTATAAATAATAGTGGATACTTGATTGATCTCTGTGGGAAAATTCTCTTTCCCATTGCAGTACCCAGGGAGCTTGGGGTTAAGGGCCACAAAGACACGTGAAGGCGGGGCTTGAACCAGTGACCTTCAGATTATATGCACAGAGGTTTAGCACACTGAGCCACACACTGCTCGAAAGTATAAAATAACAAGATTTAGTTTTAACCAACGCAGTTCAGTCCTCTGTGACTGTGACTCTTTATGCTCAACTAACTGGTTGGAACAAAATCTTGGTCTGGATTTGTACTTTATGGACCTGAAATCTCCACCTCTGTATATTATTATGCACTGACCAAAAAAGTATTAAATACAAAATACTGTAATTATTTTTTTTGGGGGGATTTGCTCCATGGGTTGGGATCAGAAGGTTGCTGGTACAAATCCCATGATCAGCAGAGTAATCTCAGTTTTGGGCCCTTAACCCCAAATGCTTCAGGCTCTGGCTGACCCTACCGTCTCCTCTACACCAGTTTCATGAGGCGGCCTCCTGAGATGCTTTTCCAGCTGTCTGAAGGAGGTCCCACATATACTGAGTACTCATTGGCCACCTTTCCTTCACTTCCCCCCAAACCAACTGGGTTTAGGTCAGATGCCCAGGTCATGTGATGCAACATGAGCATTCTGATTTGTAGGCAGCTTGATGTGTCCAAACCTTTTGACTGGCACTGTATATTTTCCGAACATGTATATATGAGGGCATATGCTTTATCAGCAGTGTGAAATGGTCAATAACTGCTTAAAAATGAGGATATTTAACTGCACTATAAAATGCTTTTTCACAGAGAAGTGGTCAAGCAGTATCACAGCCCAGGTCTTGGGGGAGAACCTGGCACTAAGAAGCACTTAGCACGACCATGCGGAGACATAAACATGGCAATGACTGACAGCACCAAGGTCAAAGAATTAAAACGGCAAATATCGTTTAATATGGCCATCACCTCTCGCTGGCAGCAAAGCGAACTCTCAGATCTAACACAATCCTCCAGTACAGTGACAAAGTTTGTCTAAAGGAATGTCTTACATCAGCGGTTCACAGTAAATATACAGGGTACTGCGGAGGGCTAGCCAAAAAAATGGAAGTGGTACTTTCAAAGCTTCACTAAAGCTCCTGCACGCATGGAAATGCGTTGCTTTGAGGCCTGCTGTTTGAGGACGTCCACAGACCCTCTGGATGAATAAGGATGGGGTGGTAGAAAGTTCATGTTACACTCAAAGTGTTTATTCTCCCTTCTTTAAAGAGGGAACCTGTACAAAGCAAACTCAAGCAGTCCCTTCAGACACTGCTGCTGAAGTTACTTCACCCAGAAGACACCCAAAGGTAGGAATCAGACTTAAACACTGACTTTTCTTGGTTTGAAAATGTGACTGAGCTTGAGGAGACTAGAGGCATTTTAATACAGCATAAACAAGAGAGGAGTTATTGGTCGCACAGTTAGCCCGCTAGACTAAATATGAGAGGAGAACAAAGTTGTACAGGTCTACATATTTTTTTGTTAATCTACACATATTCAAAGCCTTAAAAAAAATTATTGTTTGTAAAATTTCATCACCAGCTCCTGAGCTAACAAGTTTTTGTTCGAGGATTCTTTGCCCAATGTTATAATTAATGTATGGAAGTGTCCAGTTTTCCTGGTGTTTACGGAATGTCATCCCACTTCTGCAACTACTACTGCAACTAAGACTAACGAGAAAAATACAAACCAAGTGCACGGCAGTGAGTTTTGTTGCTGTTTTACACCAATAAGGTCCTGGGTTCAAGGCTGAATGGTGCAGTAGATAGACAGATACTTTGTTGATTCCGAACGAAATGTAGGTGTCCACTAGATCCAACACACAAAACAAAACACAATAATAGAATAATACTGAAGGACTGCAGAGGATGCTTCAGAGCTGTAGGATGGGCTGCCAATCGCAGCACCAAAATACACATATTACAAAATAATAGTTTTATTATAAAACAATTTTTCAACATTAATTATTTTAAAAGGATGTTTATGGAATAATGTTACTGTGCTATTACTGATGAAACTTTTGTCATATTGTAAAACGTGGAAATAATGTTCCATTAATGTTAGAGTAAGAACCTTCTTCGATTTACATAACAATAGTTAAAGTTCTGGGAATGTTCTCTGTTAGCCAGGTCGCCTGATTAATTTAACCTCATGCAGTACTGATTAGCCAAACAAGGTGCAATAGTAGTTGAGTTCAACAAATATATGTGCACCCTGGATGGTATCATCAAATAATGTGGTAACTGGAGGAGAGGTTTTGAAATAAGAAGCTGAAATACTTTGATGGACATAAAATTGCTTCAGCTACCGTTCAATATTATTTCTGATAAAATGTAGCACTTCCTCCACCCTGGGCTCTGTCCAGCCTGCAGGCTCACTGCAGCCTTGTATCGGATAACTAGAAAGATGGATGGATGGAAATATCATTTGCAGTATTATTAAAATGGGTTATTTATTCGTTTTTTTCAATCTGAGTTTATGATGCTGAAATGAAAAAAAAAACATTCTAAATGAGGAAAAAAACATACTTGCGCAATATCTAGCGTAACAAAAAAATGTGGTGGTGGCAAAGAGATGCATATTTTATTGAGTCATTATTATATTTTCTATTTGGGCCCTTAATAAGTGGCTGATGCATTCACACAGTTTCTCATTGGAGGCGATTCATCTTTGGTTCCTTTTATAATGAAGCTACCTGCCATTGTAAACCCTCTTCTGGGGGAGATTACTCTTTCTCTTAATGAATTCTGGTTGTTTCCGTGCCAGGAAAACAAATTAAAGTCAAAGTAAATGGCAGGACCATCTGGTGCCCGCTCTGTTGTAGAGGGGGATGATTTGGTGTTTATTTCAATCACCTTATTTACAATTGGAAAGTCATTCTACTTCCTGTGCTCCTAAGAAGATGCTCGGGCATCTGGTTAAGTCAAAGCAGGTGAGACTGTCCACTGAGCGGTTGTGGATGCTTGAGGGGTTTGGGTATAACACAGAGTCTCACAGGTTGTGGGGCTCTCTGTGATGTGGTGCCCCTTAATGGTACTACTATTATGGATTAAAAAGAACACACTCAGGGGTAGACTGCATGTGTCATATCAAAAGGGAAAATTCCAGCAAAGACACTCATTGACAGTTAACAAGAACAGACTGTGGGTGTGCATTATTAAAGACTCTTAAGTGCCATTATAATTTATCCTGATCATTTACGTGTGTCAGGGAAGGCCCAGTATTAGGGGCAAAATGTTCCTTCTGATTTCTTTATTAATCTTAAATAAATAATACTAAATAATCATACTTTAAGTCACATATACTGTTGATTTTTACTTTGCAAATTATAAATACAAAAGATTATTTTGAGAATTCGCTATTTTTTTGCAAGTCAGCTAAAATTTAACTCTGTAATATGTAACAAATTTCCAGGACTACTCAGAAGTATTACAATAATACACATGCAGGAATCTAGATTTTTCATGTTTTCCATTGATTATTTTTCTGTTGCAATATAAAAACAAAGTATAATGAGTATCAAAGCAGAATAGTAACCTATTTCTAAATCTTGGATTAAAAAAATGGCTATGATTGGCCTTGATAACAGCTTCACCAGCACAAGGCATTCAAGTTAACAAAATTCAGCACAAAATCACCAAGTAGTTTTCCAATCTTCCTTGTTTTTCTGCATCAAACTCCAGAGATGGAGTTCTATACTTCTGGCTTGCTTTACAATGTGTGGTTCTGTGGCTCAGGACTCTCTGCCTATGATTGAAAAGTCACCAGTTCAAATGCTGTGGTCGGCAGCCGAGTGATTTCACTGTTGGGCCCCTGAGTGAGGCGCTTAACCCCAATTGCTTGTGGGGATGTCTGACCCTTCATTCCCAATAGTATGTTGGCTAAATAAATTTACGCCGATGTCCAATTTCTCCCATAGTTTATATTGGATTGGGTCAGGCTGTTTGAGTTGTCCTTCACCTTGGCTGGATAATTCTTTGAGATGTACTTTGAGATGTACTGTACTTGGTTGATTAACATGCTGAACAACAATGTTAACTGTTCAATCAGCTATAATCCTGATTGAATGGCATGATTTTGAAATTTGCTGTAATAGTACAGCTGTTTAAAGGGGCAGTGTGGACCTCACTGTCAGCACAGTGATATCATCACTGGGAGCTTGACCAAGGCCCTTAACCCCAGTTGTTTGAGGGATTGGCTGTCCCTGCTGTCTTGATTGTATCCCTCTTTGGATTAAAGCACCTGCTAATTAAATAAATGTAAGGTTGCCATGACACTACCCTATGTAGGCGACCCATGAGGGCTGTATGTTTAAACCTCCCCCTTCCCCCCTCCAAGTTCGGAGCAGTGGCCCTTGCATTTTTCAAGTGCCCTGCCCCCCATGTGTGAGTCTTACAAATACACAAGAGTCTGAGCCAGGTTCTTTACATTTTGACTCATTAGTTCATAAAGCTGGTTTACGCTCCTCTTATTAAACAAATGTGTTTCCTCTCAAGCACTGAATATTCAAGATCTTGACTGGTACTGTTAATTTATGTACACATATATTAGGGTGGTCCTTAGCTATGAGTTGAATTTTAAAAAGGCATTTTTTTTATGCGCTCACCCCTTTATCTTGTGATGCATTGTAAGAAAGTATTCCTGGCAGTACAGTTTTTTGTTTAGAGGCTGCTCAACAAGATTAAAGTCTGTAACTGTAATTTATCAAAATATACTAAATTAAACAAAATGGCTACACAAACAGCAACAAAGATATACAAAGAATATTTATATTTACCTGCAAGAAAATGTTTCACAAATAATTAAGAACAAAAACAAAGTAGTGTTTGTAATCAGAGATCAATAACCAGAGGTGGAGATTTCAGGTCCAGAAAGTACAAATCCTGACCAGGATTTTGTTTCAACCAACCAATTGAGTACAAAAAGTCACAGTCACAGAGTACTCAACTGGTTGGTTGAAACAAAATCCTGGTCTAGATTTGTACTTCCTGAACCTGAAATCTCCACTTCTGTCAATAACTTGACACTATAGATGAATATTCAATCTGGCTAAAGCCTAGCTATGAAACACCAGGCGTTTGGAAACACGTGAAACTTAAATTTGCGACAAATATGAAGAACAATGAAAGGGGTCATTTAAAAAAGTTATTATTGCATGGTTGCTACCTGAATTTGTTTTTTAAATAAATGTATATTTTTCAGTTCTCTTTTTAATTGAAGCGAACCAAACATTAAGAAATATTGTTATATCAATCAAGAAAATAAAGTGAGTCCAGAAAAATAATAATCAAATTAATGACTTGAGAGATTAATGAGTATTAACCGTGGTGGATAACGAGGCTTTAGCCTTTCAAGCCACTTGAGCAACCTCTAAATGTGAAAATCAAAAATTCTTGAAATGTTTTTTTTATACAAGATAACAAAATTAGTGGGTGAGAAGTACCATTTTCAAGTTTTCATTTTTAAAGACCAGCCTAACATATGTAAATGGGTGAAAATATACAATTTTTCCCTAGTAACACACATCCTTCTGCATGGCTCAGTGTCATTTAATGTTCAGTTTGTTTATTTTTCCGTGGCATTTTGTAATTTCTATAAATTAAGTCAGAACTAAGGTCGAAGTAGAGTAATTACAATAAGTCATTTCATTCTCAGATAATTAATTTTCTACTGGCTTTAAGAATATGCACTTAGACAAATCCTACCAATGTATATTTAAAAGGGACAGCAAATATGCAGGCCACAAAATAAACGCTTCACACTATTTAAAATGAGGTAAGCAAGAAGGCAGGCCCATTGTAAGACAAGAAAATGCATTCCGGGCATGAGTCAATGTGCAGAATATCAGGAGGAACCATTTTCAGGCTTGAAGTAAGATGTAGCTCAGTTAGGCTATAAACTTAATCTGCTCTCTGTCTCCCTGTGTCACTGTGGATCAATAGGAAGTCAAAGAAATTGGGCTGCATTAAAGTCGAGACCTATTTGACACATTAAATGTGTTGCAGAACTACAGTAGAGCCATACAGAAATAACAGAGACCAAGGATTTCAAAATCTGTATTATATACACAATTACAAAACCACCCAACCATCCACCCATTGAAATCTGTATAGTAAAAAAAAACAATAATAAAAGCCCAGGTAGCACTTTACTTGAGGGGGTACAAGTAACTTAGTAACTCAGTTTCTACTCAAGTACAAATTATGAAATTATGAGTACTATCTGCATGAAATACATGAACCATTAAGACTAATTAATGATGAACAAACATGGGATCACTATGTAACTAACACTGTAGTTTTTGGTTAATTAATACATTAAGAGTATAATATATAATAATATAATAATTAATATAATTAATATAACATTTGTCAAGTAAAGCATTACCAAATCTCAGGCTTCTGACTAACAATCGCAGTTCCTTCCAAAGCACTGAAATCACTTTTTGTCAACATCGCGTAAAGTTAGAAACTAACAAGCTCTTGGGTTACTAGATTGGTAAATATATTAGTTCTCAGAAATTTTAAGACGTTTCTATATCTTTATCCTGTCAGATCATCCTTTGGTAAAAGTGATCAGAAGAAAATCATTCTTTCGGTAAAAATGTAATACCTTGAGTATTAAGGGAGAGCTGACAGTACTTGTCTTCAAAGCCTTCAGGTAGGTAAAATATAACCTTGCTGATGCCTGAAATAATTAAATGCCCCCCCTTAAATTAATTGACTGGTCATCAGGAGTGATATCTCAGGCCTGAAAGTTGAAGTCGATGCTTTTGAACAGCTATGGTAAAGAGCCTTGAAATAATTGGAAACATGTCTGTCTTAATTGGTTTAACTACAAAGTGTGAATAATCTGCAGACTAAGTATGAATGATAAGTGAGTTGCTGTGGTGACCCAGTGTGCATCATTGGATGGACCTTGGACTAAGTTTCACTGCAGAGCTGGTTGATTGATGCTTTTCCTTGGACCTGGTTTCACTGGACAAGTTATAAAAAACCTCCAAGCCCTTCCAGTGGCTCAGTGATACACTGAGAAGCACGAGGCTACATCTATAGACTCTTTATTTCAACTATTCAAGTAAAACGAAATACTGAGGGCTACGCATTTGAAATCATTTAAGTTTATTCCAACCGATACAGAGGCAAATACCTTATAAATATTCAAGCACTGTGGAAAATTTGAATTTCAATGCATCCCATTTCTGCACTTGTGAAAGGTATTATGAGAGCTTTATATTTCTGTTTGATACGATAAACAATTCTTTGTAGATAAAGTAATGGGTAATATTAATAAATTCAGTAAAAGTTAATGAAGCAGCCATACCTTTGTGGGGAATGTGACCGTAATAAATCAATTCACTGCATTGTACTGCAATGACCTTACGTGGGAGGGAAGTGCCAATCTGCTGGTGTGTGTTTGCATACATTAATGCATGCGCGCACGTACTCACAGTATGAGCAATTTAGAGTCTTGGTATACTGGTGGTATGCTAAATGTAAGAGCCGCTCTAGGTGGGACGGTAAACAGGGCCATGTTAAATGGATGGGAGGAAGGAACAGACATTTTATTTGGGTGCGGAGCACTGGCAGGATTGATTAAAGCTGCAGGAAGGAGCAAAAGCCTGCTACTTCTTCATCACCACTAGGGGGCAGTGTGTGGCTCAGTTAGTTAGGATGCTCTGCCTATGATTGGAAGATGGCTAGTTCGAATCCCAGGGTTGGCAGAGTGATTTCACTGTTTGGCTCTGGAGCAAGGTACATAATCCCCAAGTGCCTGAGAGACTGACTGACTCTGCCTTCTCTATTATACGTTACATTGGATAAAAGTCTCTGTTAAATAAATTAAATGCAAGTTCACCAGAAATCAATCCAGGGACAGCCAAATGTACCCGGACTTTGTGCAGTTTCTGTGCAGAAATGGCAAAGCAGATGAAAAAAAAATGAGTATGTCTGTCCTTCTCCAGCTGACATAGAATGGCTTATTTGTTTTTATACACCTTTTCATATAGTGAAATGTCATGTCTCTGTTGTGGGCCTGCGGATGCAAGTGCTGGTGACTGTAAAGTCTTGCAGTGTATCCTGTCAGACAGAGCAGAAACTGTAGGCAGAAGAGGACAGATTCAGCACTGCACGTTTAAGATGAGGGCCACTGCAGCTGATTGTGTGTGTGTGTGTGTGTGGGGGGGGGGGGGGGTGATGAGCATGTGTGGGGGGCAGGGTTATAGCGTGTTTCATATGTGTGACCTTATGCCCTCCATGCGTTTGTCTGAGTTTCCTCTAGGCGCCATGTAGACAGGTGCTTCGGCTGAATTTCTAATTGCTACTATTCTGCAAATCATTGGCAGCAGGAGTCTCAGAGACGCAGAGGAGAAAATAGTCCTTTTAGACGATGTGCTCATTGCCGTTCATCTTCTGCCGCCGCTCCGTGCCTCAGCACTGCTTATTCTCTGGGTGAATTAAAGGTCATTTTTAAGGAGTATTTCGCTAGAGGATTCCAGTAATCAGTGAGCTGTTGGGACATCAATAACATTGATAGTAAAATGAATGTGAGTGAGAAGGGAGTCACAATTAAAACTAGTGAGGCCATGTACTGTGCAAAGACATCTCCGTGATCTAAAGCCGGATTCAGTCATTCACAGTACACAAAGTATACAATGCATCCTACCTGGGGAAAAACCAAAAATGACAATTTTATCTGTCCTATGCTGATGCCATGCACTTTAAGATTTAGATTTGTTTAATCCTTGATATTAACCTGTTTGAAAATGTCAAAATAAAAAAATTCCACAGCAGAGGTATGTATATTGAATATGTGTTATATCTAAATCTGGATTTAATCCATAAAAAATAAAACAAAGTATCTGGACTGAAGGTTATATGAATGCTGTCATCCTTTATTCGGTGATTAGAACATATCCTGTCTTCCTTGTAATGTGAAAAGCATGAAATAAAATGGCCTTAAAGAATATGGGTTGTGGTTCTAGAGTTGCTCAGTGTCCTTAGGGCTGTGGAAGTATTAATTCAAATGGGGTAATGATACGTCAGACCGTGACCAAGGAGAGAAAATGGAAAACGTCTTTCACCCCGTGGAAGTGTCCTCTTCATGACCTCACAGCGGAAATTATAATAGCGACATGCCGAAAGAAAATAATTTCAATTTACCTGCAAGTGGAACCTCTACAGGCTCCTTGCTGACATGAATTAGGCAGAATCCGGGCTGATTCAGCACCTCCTTTCTTGACACGGAAAGTCTGCTGCACTTCAGACTGCTGGCAACATTCTTAAAATGCAGTCGATTTTTAAAGAATTCCAAATCATGCCCAGCTACACTTTCTTATTTTAAACGACAGACTTGAACAACCTGGACCCTCTTGGCATCTACTATGAGTCGAGTTGTTAAAATGAAATTCTGTATAACAATACAATCAAAACTGTGAAATGTGTGTTTATTTTCAGACCCCAATATCAATAAAATATAGTAAAATATAAAATATAAAATCTGGTAAGAAATACATTAGCAAGGGCAGCAGTCATTTCTGGAAGAAAGAAAGAAAGAAAGAAAGAAAGAAAGAAAGAAAGAAAGAAAAAGAAAGATTTAGCAACATAGTGTCCGATTTCTCAAAAGAAGATAATTATACTGTGACTGATCTTGGATATTCCTTAGCTGGGAGGCTTTTGAGGCTTTTGAGTGGTTCAAAACCTATGAATGCAAGTATTTCATAAGCTCTCAATTATTAAATATAGCACATTTTCCAGTGATAGCCACATTATTATAATTTAAGTTTATCAAAGTATGTTTAATATTTGCTACTTCTTAATGGCGTGGTGCTTTGCCGGAGAAGCAGAGCAGTAATGTTACTGCTTCAGAACATGGAACCCTTCCATCTCCCCCAGGGCTTTGTGAGTCATTTTCTCCTCCTAACATACGGATTGTTGCAATGGCTCTCGATAATACAGCATCTGCTGCACGGTCTCCTCATTTCCAGGTGATGTGGAGTGATAAATTAGCATTCCTCACACTGGAGATCACATCAATCCCACCTTCTGGGAGCAGCCGCCACCCAGGAGCTAAAGTGAGGCTTCTGCTGCAGCCTTGACCCACGTGCTACATTATGGCGTGTCAGCGATTCATTCATGCTGCAATATATTAATTCCCATTTGCTTTAACATTCATTTTGATTACAAATTGCTGTCAAAGGTAATGGTGGTTTGTGAGTTCCATTGTTCGGATACTGTAGCTTGCTTCTTAGATTGTTTGTAGGTACAGGACATGAGGTATCTAAGTTTCAACATAAGCATTTTTCCTAATTGATACGAAGGAAGAAACAGTAAAAGAATGAGTTCTGGCTATCAGTGGTGGTTCTGGGGGGGCAGGATTGGCCAGTGCCCCCCTGACAACATGCATGGGCCTCCATGTGGCCCCCCCTAATTATATATGCTACTTGAGTCTGAAATAAATGTATTATTATTACTGCTATATTTGTTTACATTTATAAATCTGGCCTAAAATTTTGTGCGCTGGCAACAGGTAAAACACAAATGTAAGAATATTTTCTTAACAGACATTTAACGTGGAAGTGCCGGGTGGTCAAGTCACTTCAGTTGGTGAAATGCAAAGTTAAAGAGAGAAAAAAATAATCAAGCTTGTGGAAGCAAAACAGTCTAAACAAGGAATCAGAGTGTGTTACATATTTGTAAAGACTGTGAAATGTGACCGCAACGCATTGCATAAATAACAAAACTGTCTTTTGCTTCTTAATGTTGGCAACCTAGTATAAGTGATACTTGGAGGGCATCTGGTCCCTCTAACAGAACAACTGGCTCAAGTCTGCCCCCCCACTCCAATTGAAATGGTTTGCTGGCTATGAATCTAATGTAAGCCTAGCAGTTTCCTTTGTTATATGATTTTCATGCCATTATAGACGTAGATTCTGAAATTAATCTATTTATTCTGATATATTCCTGCTATTTGTATTGCACTGAGCTCATTCTTCTTCCTTAGCACCTTAACTGGTTTGAAAACATTTGTTTTCTCTGTCTCTGTCCCGGGGCAGAGTACAGAGTTTACAGAGCACTAACTGAACTCAGGCGTACAGCATATTGCAGCACCCAAAACAGGAATCAGTGATGTTGCCCTGACCTGCTCTTTTGTCTCCGATGCCCTCCCTCACAGTGCTGGCTGCAGGTTCCTCTGACAGCAGTCTTTTCTCTGCAGGTGTGCATCCTCCAGAGATTAACTGTCAGCACCTGATAAGGTGTCCGTGGCTTAACACCACCATGGCTGGCCACATGATGAGATGTATATATGGCTATAATTGATGATGAGGTTATGATCTCGTTTGCCTGGCTCTGTAATAATAACTATTATTATTATTATATTATTATCAAATTAATATTATTATTATAAGTAGTAGTAGGAGTTAGTCATCGTAGTATTTTCTTCTTATCAGACTTGTGCATCAGTTAGGAGATAATTCAAGTCATTCCACTATACAAAGTAGTTTCAGTTTATGTATATTCCTAGATTTCATGCTTTAAAGGCCTGCTTTAAATCATGCCACTGCATTTCACTGGGATTAAGATCAAAACTATGACTGACTGTTCTGAAACACATTTTATTAAGTTTGTGTCACTTTGTTGTTGATTTACTCCTGTGTCTTTGATCTTTGTCATGTTGCATGACCCAAATCCCTTTGATGTTTAGATCTGACACAGGCATCCTTCTGCTATTAGGGTTCCTTATACTGTACACCTTGGAATACACTGCTCCCTCAAAGACTCTAAGTCTTATGTGTTGTGTGTGTGTGACTCTTTATTAATGTGATTTGAAGATGAAAATAAGACAATTATAATATACCTAAAAATAAGATATTTTCACTTTCAATTTAACTTTTTCTCATAACACTTTATACTGATGTGACAAAGAATGCTAAACCGAATTACATAGCTTTCTATGCAGATAACTCAGAAACAGCATCCCACTATTTTTGACCTCCCTTCAAATAAATAATTAGAATAATTTATTATCATTAGATTAAATATTACATACTGTATATTAAAACTTTAACAATGGTAAAAGCTAAGTGACATGCGCATAAGCTAAGTCATATACACACATGCATACCTATCTAGAAATTCTAAAATAACTGAATTTCAGTACACTACTTTTTTCAAGTAGTAATAAATTGAAAGCCAAATTGTATCTAAAGGAGCTGCTCTTAGTTAAAAAGGTCATTGAAAAGCAGCCTCACTGGGTGCTTTTTTAATTACTCACACCAAACATTTGTGTTTAGTATTGAACAAGTCAGTCAACGAGTCACTTAATAAAATGAAAATGTCTGTGCAACATATGTGTTTGTCAATGGACTTTTGTAATAAAACCAATACATTTTCACACAATTAAGCATTCCAAAATGTCCTATGAACACAATATATTAACAGTATTAAATGATGAAATTTGCTATCAACCAAAAGATGAATCTTCAGGAAGAATATAAGTTAAATTCAGTCAAAATCGTAAGAGTTCTCAAAAACATACCAATTTCATTTTTCAAGCAACGCATAGTGAATTCAGGAAAGTGGTGTTTTACCAAATTCATCCCTGTGATTACTTTGTGCTTCCAGCAATAACCAATTCCTAGGTGAATTAAGATTTGAATACTGCAGACTTTGAAAAATTATATTAGGGAGATATATCATGCAGAATAAAGCTGATTCATCTGAAAGGAAATACATCACACTAGTTATGGAGGTAACCACCAATATAACTGACAGCGAGATATAACAGGGAGACCACACATTCTTTTTTGTATGGTCAATCTACTCATCACACTATAAATTTCAAGAGTTCAGGAAATTACACAGTATGTGTAATGTGTGCCAGCAAACATCTGGCCTTTGAGTTGCACTATGTGTGGGAAAAAAGCAATAAAATTTTATTTCTTATACTTATTACAAAACTATACAAAAATCAGCATCAAGCTTGCATGTGCACACACTACGGAGTTTGTCACCACATGGGAATTTTGTTTAAATTGGCACAAGCAAATAAAATCAACTTCATCCATCTTCTCTCTGACACAAGAAAACACAATAAATTTGATACCCTTTCGCAGCGCCATTATCCACAATAACTGCCTTTTGCGTTTTTTGATTGAGTGATTTTTTGATTTGAAATGCATTTGAAATATGAAAGTCATTATGGAAGAACTCTGCGGCAATGAGAGAGGAAGCTATCGTACTGGGGAGGCATACGGCTCCTTCATGCTCCCACGAGTTTTACTCTCCTTAAGGAAGGATAAGGTGTAAGCACCTGCTTCCGTAAGAGTCCTTAGCACAAGTTTCTCATGAAACATTTATTCAGTCTATCCACACCCATTGCCATCCTATCATACAGTCTTCAGTCCTAATCCTCACTATCCATCTCAAGCATATGAACTTTGTGTTGAATAGACAAGATTTCTCGAAAGATTTTCAACTCTTCCAACTTTGACACACTTCCTAAAAATATTTATATTGTCAACGCTAGCTGCCTGGATTCTGTAACAACCAAAAAGTCACTCGGTATAGAACTGAGTATGTCTCATAAGCCTTTGAAATGCCTCTTAGAGGCCGACTACCTTCAACGGTATAGTGATTTCATCTTCAAGATCAAAAGTGACTCTGTCTCCTTAAAGCCAGCAAATGCTACAGAAGACGCCTGTTTTGTCTTCCCCAGATGGGTATGGAATTCGCCTCAGTGTCTCAGATTCGTTTCGGGTCGGTCTGCTGTCACCGCACAAAAGAGATGCGGAATTCCAGATGAACATGTTGATATTTATAGTGCGGAACCGACTCCTTATTGTCTGTCAACATGATGTAAAGGTGTGAGATTTTTAATCATCCTGATTAAAGCCCAACACCTGCGTCTTCACCAGCTGAAAACGTGGCTGATTTACAGAGGCGTGAAATAAGGGCCAAATTCCAAATGATAGGAAGTCACTTGAAATTAGAGACATGGATTATGAAACTGGCTTCATACTAAAAATCTTTTGAAATACGAAGAAGAAGATTCAAAAACGAAGATTCAATCTTCATCCTTTTTTGGATTCTTCCACTATTGAGATATAGATAAAAGGAGCATTTTCACATATCCGTGCAGATATATACCGTCCTGTGATGTACAGTCGCCACCCCAATCTCAGTGTATGGCCTGTAGGCTGCTTGTAATTGCTCTTTCCATGGGTGGGAGCTAATTCCAAGCAGAACAGGGCATAAGGCAGGGTACACCCTGAACCTATTGCAGGGCACGTATACACCTACGGTCATGTGCTATGGGAAATCTGGAAATGCCAAGCGGCCTACATACCCATCCGGAAATGCCAAGCGGCCTACATACCCATCCACACCAGTCATTAGCTTTTTTAATGCAGAAAATGATTATTCTGCCCAGAGTTATGAATCAGACATGACTGTTGTAAGTCTACGACTTTAGTATTCCATTTTTTCTTATTCTTTGAACACACAAAGTTAAATTTATTTTACTTTCCAGTGTATGTTGCTGTTTGTCTGTGGCGAGTGTACAGGGGAGAGATATTAATTTTTAAGTCTGTTAGTTATTTTCTGCTGAAATAGCAGACTCCTACATACATGCTGTGCAGCTGGGATTGGCCAGGAATCAGATGAGACATTTTAAATCAGTGCACACCATTTCACCTTCTCGCCTGCTAATTCGATGAATGGCTGATCCTTAAGCTGATCCTTTTGAACGTTTCATTTGTTTTATTTCTGGAACTGATCTTATGAGCACAAGTGCCTGTATACCCACATATCTACAGCGTGAGTAACACAAACAATCATGCAACATCTTTTATTGGACCTATCATGAAGAACTGAATTTACAATTACAGTATTTGCATTCTGTCTTGTACTTAAATATTATGTGAACACTATGTTTCTGGGATCTGACTTTTATTCTTTGGAATAAACTGTGAGAGTGAATGGACAAGGCACAAGATGGTTGGTTCAAACCCTAGAGAAGATCTTTAAACTTAATCCCAAACAGCAATGAACCTTGTGTACGCAAACCGTTCATAAATCACATTCCAATGACCTATCCAGTACAGGGTTGCTGGAACGCTAAGGTCTGTCTCTGGAAGCAAAGAGAAAAAGTGATGGGAATAATTTAGAGATGTTACTTTGACCATCTGCAAGCTTTTGAACCGCAGGATAAACCCAGAGGAGCATGCAAACTCCACACACCTAGTGCAGAGAAGAGATTCAAACCCCTAACCCTGGAGGCTACAAACTGAGCCACCGTGTCAGACTTGAAATTAATCATAAATGTGAGACCGAAGTTCCTAGATAACTCAAAAAAATACAAATTTTTATACATAATTTATATACTTAATCCACCATGCCCACTTATAATAAATGATTAATGCATTTGGAAACCAGTACCATTTGATTTAGCTAATCATTGCGGCAATAGAGTTATGAGTCCCGGCTGAAATGTGTTTTTATAAGCCTATAGTACTGTTTGAGGTCCTACCATCCGGAATGAAACTACACATGAGGCACAAATACATTATGCAATATCATACACTGTAATATAGGTCATTTAAGGTACTTAAACACGCGTCCCATCCCGGGGGTTCCAGTACCTCGTGCCTCGTGCATCCTCTCCGTGATCCTGGATTATGCATGGATGCGTGGCTTAAACAGACCATGAGGCGATGGTCTGAGTTGGCATACAGGATGGAGATGCAGTAACTGGTGGACTTGTTTAATGTCTCTGCCCTCGTTTGATGACATCTTTATGACACAGTGCACCTGTAAGGCCTCCAGCGCCATGGCAGATGCCTCCCACCTTTCCCATAGTCTCTTTGTCCCCATTCTGTCTGGCAGAAGGTTGCAGAGCATCTGAGCCAGTCTGTAGCGGCTTCTTCCTCATGGCCACCCAGACTCTGAACTCTTTGCTGCCCCCGTCCACAGATTTGAACTTACATTACTCTGCTGTCCACCAGCACATCACTTAATTGCCATTTGCACTGTTACACAAACTCGTTGTCTTTGATATTTATGTGTTTAATATTACTCCTACTGTACATACCTCGCTGCTGCTTCCATAATTGCATTCAATACTTTCCGACATTGGGTACTTTTACATTTTGTGTTTTTCATGTGACTTGACTAAAGCTAGTTATACATAGAAGCAAGTCAATAACCTACAAACTTTCCGGGTAAACAGAAAGGTAAACCTTTGTAACATGATCCCTCTGTTTCTGGGAAGCTAGAGGTAGTGTCTCTGTCAGTATTGCTTTGTACTGGACATGACTGTAGAACTGTGATTCTCAACCTAATTAGCACCGCAATCCAGTTTTAACATGGCAGCTCAATCACAAAGTCTCTCAAATTCAACATCATGCCTACTACAATTTGACAATTGAAAAAATGTGCTTGTTTCTGATGTTAAATATGCCATTCTAACATTTTTAAGTCGGAGAAAAACATATTTTTCCAGCTCGGGCTCGCAACCCTTTCAGAACTTGCCTTGACCCAAATCTGGGTCGCAATTCCTGGGTCCAGGTGTTGAGAACCACTGCTGTAGAAGCAAACAATTTGGGATTAATAGTCAAAAATGAGTTTGAAATCACAGCCAGCTGAAGGCAATTCATATTCAAGCATGAGTCTGACCTTTCCTCACCGCTGGTGAAGCCTTTTGATAATCCTGTGACAACATCTTATGAGCGCCATAGTCATTCACAAAGGCCGTGATGAAAGCATCTCCGGTTGAATGCATTAATGTGGGCAGCGCTTACCTTTATTTATTCTTGTGTGTACGTGTATCCACAGGTCAAACATTTCATTTCACAAATGTGCACTTATTACATTCCATGGAACATGCCTGGTTCAGTTAAATGGAATTTAGTACAATATTATAAAACAGTAAAATGAATAAGGTTTAATTGCATGATGGCTGTCATTATGTCTGATTCAATAGGCAATCAACTCATCTGTTCATGATGCACTCATTACAGAATATGTGGTTTTTAATTTGCATCGTTTTTGCCTCTATACAATAAGTAATCAGTGGGGGTTGGGTGCTGTCATGGACGAGCAATAATCTGTGTGCGAATTGTCTGTATTTTCCCTTTATTAGGCCAGAAAAGCTTATCAACTCAGCAGTAGTGTCACAAAGCGACAGTAGCTTTCAGAGCCTCGTGCCGTTCCAGACCAGCGTAACTCTTCACAATCTCAATTTTAGGGAATGACCCCATCTGACCCTGTCAGCGCTGTCACACAGGCTCAGGGAAAAAAAAAAACAGGATGTGGCGCCCGGTGAACGACTTTTCGCGGTTTGTGATTGCTGTGCAAAAATACTCTTCATGAGCTAAATATAGAGTGGTATTGTATTTCAGCACAGGAAAGAGCAAGGATATTTATCTGGGATTTTGGTGAGCATCCCGGCGAAACAAGATACCAATGACCTTCATTGCACATACAGTAAATTACTGTCATTCAGGTCTATCCTACTGAAAAACAAAATAGTTACTCTTCAATTATTAATTAGAGTTGCTCATACTTAATAGTAGTTGCTCAAAATAAATGTAAACAAATGTTAACCAAAATGTTTAACAAGCACATTAATTTAAATAAATGCACAGACAAATAGATACATAAAATAATAATAGCAGTTCCAATAATAAGAAAATGTTCTGGAATATGTAACTGCACAGGGCTAAATTTGCAATACTTGCCAGGCATTCAGAGTTAAAGCTTGGTTATCGTTTAAGATGCCAGTCAGGAAATGCTTTGGGGGTAGAGAATCGCATGTCAAAATCAAATGCATAATCAAGATGAGTCATCCACTTTCTCTAAATAAAGTCTTTATTTTTTAATTCTGTTCCCTCTCATCGGGATTAAAAATAAATTCATGAAATGTCAAACCATCTCGGCTTTAGGTAACACTAAAGAGCTCAGGAACCGCCAAAGATTTTTGAAATCAAGTCACACAAATGACAGCACATATCTCCATTTGACAAAATTTGTCAAGATTTAGGTAAAAACAAGTAGCATTTCAGCATTTTCAAACTTATGTTAATCATGGTTAAAAAAATATCTATATTTGCGTGTGTAAAAATAAGAGGCTTAAACTTTCATCCATCCATTACCTATTATTCCATCCAACAATATCAAATAGTTTGTATATTTGGAAGCAAGTGTGAAACATTAATTGATCCATAGAAAGGTCGTTCAGAAATAAATAACAAGTATACTTGAATTATCAAAAGGCAGGAAGTTCAGGTTTTGGTCTTAAAAATATATTGGCTAGCAATGGTGGCATTTAAAACAATTCCCTTAGAGGTCACAATGTCTTAGACATCTTCAGTTTGGATGAGTGTTAAAAAATATTTAACATATATGCTCATTTGGCCGAAAATGTGAAGGCATCCGACTCACTACAGCCTATGAGATGACTGGGAATATAAAGTGCATTAGACTGAACATGCCTTCCCTGCTTCAGCTCACCCACGATGGCTGGCTAGGGGATAAATAAACTAGCCCTGTCTGTATCCTATTGATTTTTTCCCCTCTCCTGCTTTACAGACATCGCGTTGTCATTTCAATCTCTCTGTGGTTTGCAAGACAGGGCTGTCGCGCTGTGTTGGGGATTTTATGATTCTTCACGATTTTACTCAGAATCAATGCATGTTTATTTTCTACTGGGATTTAGTTATGTGGAGAATGATACATTATACAGATGAGGAAAATGACTTATCTATGTTGTACCATCCTGATCATATTAACTCTATTTTTAGCGTTATCAAATGGTTCTTGTACTACTATGGTACTATATACGTTGTAGGTCATTAAAATGCTATGAAAAAAACACTACTGATGCCTGTATGGTCAAGTTTTGTTATTTGATATTGACAGGGAATGTTCAACTTTGCGATTTGAAGAATCATTTTTCGAAGGTTCGAGTCTCTACCCCCCCGTCATGAATAAAATTTGGATGTTGTCACTGCTTTGTTGTGACATTTTCTCTGGGTTCTCCTTTTTCTCCCTACACTCGAAACACATGCGAATGTGAATTAGAGTCTCCACATCGCATGTGTGCCCTGTGACGGCAATGTAAAGGGGTGTAAAGAGTCCCTGAGTGTCAGGTCCGTAAACATGAAAATAATGTCGTGAAGTTCACCCGTGTAAGGCTAATGTGGAGCTGCCATTGTATAAGCAGGACAATGCACTCCAGGCTGTGCATTATACATTATCAAATACATGCTGTGGAGGCGAAGGTATCCTTATAATCCTACAATTACATATAATGCACATCTTCACAAATATTAACACTAGTAAAATTAGTCCGACAATTAATTATATAATACATTGTGCCTGCCAACTTATCATTATCTGTTCATAAATAAGAGTTTACAATTTGCTGTTTTATTCCAAATTTAAATATAACTTGAAGAAAGGTATACATAATTCATGGTTGCTATCTGAATTAGTTCTGCCCTATTGCATCATGGACTTCAACCTATGTAATCTGAATTTAACACATTCAGAATCACAGAAGAGATGGACACAACCAATGGAATTTCAGTTAATGTCTATCCAATTGATTCACATAACAATTTATACCTGTCTGTCCGAAACATGTTGTCACTTTTTTGTTTGCAGACTGAGTACCGTCACTTTTGTCAAGCACTAATATGCTAACCTGAAATTTAAAGGAAAAGCCAAATGGAAACATTATTTAATATGTCATGTTGCTAACGTGAAGCCCAAAGTTCAGTTCTCCTATTCTTATTCTGGAATTTACGTCCAAACAGCTTCAATTTGATTTCTGTTGGGAAAGTTTCTGTACTAAATGTATAAAATGTTTTCTTTGTTGCGCATGGTCATAAAACACCATTAAAGTGTCCTATGATCAGGCTGTCAATGACTTAGTAGTATAAAGCAGCTTTGAACATAAATTAAAAGATGTTCTTTGAACTAATCTGAAAGAAACATTAAAGCAGCCAAAGCAGCCTGGGCCAAGCAATCCAGGGACTTCACAACAGTGATGTGAAAAACATATTTCCAGGATATCTGGTACTTTACTGACAGTGCCTGATTTTCCGACAGGTATCAGGACTCTTGAAAACAGCTGAATTATCAAGTGGGCCCACGCCGGAAACAGACCCACATAAAAGCTTATAAAAATATCAACATAATAATTAACACAATTAGCAGTAGCTATTTCAAGTTCAAGATACTATAAATTGTGTTATGCATTAGCACGTTCGGTTTTGTTTGACCAAAAACATAGATCGAATCCTAAGCATTCACGTAAATGAATATTATAAAAGGTCAGTACTCCATCTGTCGTCTGCACATTCACTGAGAGTAATTACAAAACCGATGATGTCTCACAAGTGTCTGTGCTCCAGTATTTTAGCAGAATATCCCTCCACGAGGTTCTAGTTCCATCTCCCATGAACTATGACTAAAGGGTACAAGCAAACTAAATCCCCCTTAATGCCTGACACAAATGAAAACGCATAAGGACCAAAAACACCTTTACAATACTCCTAAAATGTTTATGTTTGGTAAAATATGGTTCTCTTTCATAATACACAAAACGTATTACATATAATTACTGCACATAACATCTGTAGACTAAACATAGTTTGATTTTGCATTTCTTCTCATCACATTAAATTGTTTTTTCATCAGTGTCTCTGTTCCGGGAATACACATATGTATTCAGCTTACTGATTTTAACTGGTGCCACAGTAAACAGTTTCTTGCTTTCTCTATAAAAATAGCATATACGTTTTTGTCTTGGGTTGTAGTACTAACACATAGCAGTGTGCCAGCAAAGATAAGTGAACATAATTTTAGCCTGACAATTTTTCTGTGCAGAATACTGGACAGCTTAGACTCTAAATAAACTCGCAAGGCAGAAAGGTAAGCCTAGACTTATTATTTAGAATTATACATACATCAGTTTAGAACTATACACACATGCATATATAAAGTTCCCTGAAATTTGAGTTAAAATAGAATGCTAAAATGTTAAAAATCAGAAAAGAAATAGCTATTTTTATAAAGACACTAAGTTTAGCCTACGGCAAAAGTCAGTTTAAGATGGAAATTCTGACCTTACAGAAGGATAAAGAAAACAGAGAAGATAACCAAGCAGTAGATAATCAGTGTTTCCTATTGTAGCAGAGCAGACAGACATCGCCATATGACACTGATATCTGACAGAGAACCAGAATTTTCCCTGAAAATTGAAAAAAATAATAGCCATACGAACTGCAGTGATGTTCCTTCAGGGAAGTAACTGGCTCCAGTCTGTCACTGGGGTGAAAGAAAACTGGACAGAATAATTCATGATAAATTCCAGAAGTGAGGAAAAGGGAAAAAAAAAAAACAATAATAATGTAGAGGTCAGGTGACTCTCCATCTGAGAATGCATGCAGCTCATGCATCTCATTAAGTACATTCATCTAGACAACCATCCATTTTCTGTAACTGCTTGTCCTATACAGGGGGTCTGGGGCCTACAGGCACAACACAGAACAGTGTGCCAATCCATCACAGGGCTCACTCACACACCGTTCGGTATCTCCAGTTAACCTCTGAATGTTTTTGGACAGTTGCGGGGGGGGGGAGGAAACCCCCCAATGACACAGTTTGATTTCCGAGGCATGAGGCAACAACAGTGATAACCATTAAAAACAATATCAAAGAAAGACATTATTTAAATGAAGCCTAATCATAACCTATAACTAGGGCTGAAATAATATTTATTTTTAACAATAAACTGTACATTTTACACTCAATGAAAAGGTCATGACTTCAAACCAGAGATCCCCCGATATAATTAGTAGATTTACCTTTACGTGAGTGAAATAATGCAGAACATTTTAGGGGGGAGGATGGAGTGTGATGTTTTAAAAACAGACACGGGAGGGTGGCATACATGTGCATTACTGCTATAACCTTGTGTATATAGATCCTTAAAGCAGTGTTTCCCAATCAGGTCCTCTGGGACCCACAGATGGTGCACATTTTTGCTCCCACCCAGCTCCATAGCAGGGAGCAAAAACGTGGACTGTGTGCAGGTCCAGTTTGGGAAACACAGCCCAAAACAATTAAGAGAAAACCCATTAGTATTATGGGAAATGGAGCACAGCTGCAAAGCTGCCTTCAATGGCAAACTAAGCTGAGTGGTTTCTCTCACATGCAATTATTGTTCTGCCGAATGAAAACAGAATACAGCAGAAAGGAAAAATGATGCAGCGCAAGGATACGGTAACTAGTGAAAGCCCATTTTCAGTCTCTTCAACTAGACAATAATTCCATGTGCCAGGCCAGAACTGTTTGGTTATAACAGTGTTGCGTGTAGCTCTTGTTCCTAACTGCACCTGTATTACTTTGTACTTTGTAACAGGTCACTCCTTGAATTAGATGCAAATCTAAAATGTAACTACAGCAATGTGGCTTTGGGGTAAGAAAAATCAGCTCAATCTTGATCTCTTCCTGCTGAGGCTACATGGGAGGATTTAAACAAAGCTCTCCTGAATCAAACTGAGACAGCAGAAGACTAATCTGACAAAAACGAAGTTACACCCATGCAATGTGTAACATTTGGAGGAGACTTACCCAGAAAGCTTGCAGCTGTAAATTCTAGCCTTTTCATCGAACACTAAGCTCAACAGTCAAGCAATCGACATACTGTATTTAATGTAAACTTAACCTGCATTCACATTACTTAGCTGAATATTAAGGTCTCTTTAATTTAAGTGAATGGCTTTTCTGGGCATAGAAAAGGTCCTACTTATCAATGCTTTGTGTTTGGGGGTCCTATATTCTTTGTGTTATGGAGTCCTAATTAAAAAATAACGCAAACAAACTACAAATAAACAAAAAAGATGATGCAATATTGTGATTCTCAAAGGCAGACTGTGGTTGGCACCTGAAATCATGATTGCTACTTAGGTTGTATTGAATATACTATGAAATAAAACACTTGAGTTCTTTTCCACTGTATTTTGTATTATCCATTGTTAAAGTTATTTATTATATAAAATGTTCAATGTTTATATTGACTTCACTATTCGTGTCATGAAGGAACAGACGTGTTTTGTTGGCACTTACATGCACTGCTGATTCCTTTCTCCGGCAGCACATGGATCATAATTTTAAGACTGAATGTTTCAATTGTCTTCCATGAGTTGGCCATCTGCAAATTAACATTGATTTTTCAGAAATCACGAAGTATTTTCTGGTTAGAGTACTGACAGCTTTGTTGGTTACAATTCCAGTCAACAGAATTTTGTCCATCTGTTATTCGAAGCTTAGCCATTAGAAGCTGACATTTTCCTTCTTCAAACGTTAAGTGGATACGAACAAATAATACTTCAACAGAAATGCTACAGATAATGAGTCTATTGTTTTATGTAAAACCACTTTTGGTGCAATATTAAGAAAATTCCAGATAATCCAGAGCATCACCCTGGCCAGAAACCTTGTGATGCACTCTGTTTGACTATGGAAGAATTCCAGATACAAACTGTCAAATTATACTGTATATGTATGACATATTTTAATAATCTTATTATTATTTTCCAGAAGATAAGCATGATGTCAATAGTAATAAAGTTGTCAGAGCATCTAAATTCTTGGAGATTAATGTACTAAAACCTAACCACGGGAAAATCAAAATTTTGCAGTTTGTTTTATTGAAATGTGACATAATGCTTGCAGAGATTTAAATGACCACATCTCTGTCAAAATTTCATCCCAGGATGTGTCACAGCTCAGAAAACACACACACAGACACATACACGCACACCCACACACAGTCACAGTCATATTGTGAGGACATTGTGTCCCCATAATGTAAGGTATACTGTACCCGCTCACACACACACATACACACACATATCGTGTAAAAATATTTTTTTGGCTTGCACTTTATTGGCTTTGTTTATAAATTCCCAAACACATTTTTCTTATCCTTGAAAATAACTTTGAGCACGAATTGACATCTGTGAGGTTTTGATTTGACAAGTGCAAACCATACTGCATAAACACAGAGGAGCGGCAACAGCAGGAAAATGTATCTTTAAAAAATGTGTGAATTAGTAGAAGAGAACCATAATTCAGCCTAAAAGAGAATACATGTATTACTGAAATTACATGGATGATAACCGTATATTCCTATAGCAAATATATCTTCTGATGTCAACATCCTTGCTTTCGGAAACCATCTTTCTCAGCTATGCAAATCCCTAATTCCCTTCACCCTATATAACAGCCATGCTATATGGCGCTTGCAGTACTTCAGTGAAGTAAGCAGGCCGCTGATAAATCAAATCTGCGCCGGCACGCTTGTTTACAGGCATAAACTCATTATGTCGGCGTAGCAAATTTTTATCTCGCTCTCATTTAGACAACATGACTGAGCCCCAATTAGGCGAATTACAATGTGCCAAATACCCAGTAAACCTTTGAAAAATTCAAAATCATTTCACATGTGATATTGCAGACCTCTCAGAAATCAGAGATGTCATGGTCAAAACTGGGACAGATACCATACCAGCCAGTCCTACCAGAAGCTGTGAAATTCAGGATGTATGCAATGATACTTCAAAGAGAAAAAAAAATACCCAAACTTTATGGAACACTCTTTACTAATGTCTACATTTGGGTGATTATAGTGTACCTGGATTTATCTACTATTCCGTGCCGCTGGAGGTCCATGATACAGAGGTACCTACTGTAAAGATAGAGACCAAAACAAACATGGCTACCTGCTCTCTGTGAACTCCAGTTACCCGACTCCACATCGATTCACCAGCTTGACTTGAGTGATGTAATCTGCACACAGACAGATGAAATGGAGGTATTCACAAGAGGCTGGGGCGATGTAAAGTGCAAGAACTGCTCAGGGAGAGAAAACAACATATTGGAGGCAGAAAGAAAAGGCGAGAGTACACCATAACCTGCATATTGCTTAATATAGACAATTTATGAAATCACACTTGGTATTGTACTCGTAAAACACGACGACTCCTGTGGCTTTTCACAGAGTCTGCCAGGAAAACAAATTGCCCCTTCCAGTCCTTCACATTTACTGAAATATTACATGCAATATTTGCCCTTAACACATTCTAAAATCAGCAATACAGATGAAACAGATTTGTTTTTTTATCATTTTATTTGTGGAACGAAATTCAAAGGAAACACAATTAATTGGCAATTATCTCATGTGAAGGACCCCTTTCTGTTCTTCAGGTCTGCAGCTTAATTCACTCAGTGCATTTCATCCGACACAGAAGATTTGCAGACAGTTTGGTCAGATTTTGGCATGAAGTGTCCCCACAAGAGTAGATACAGAGAAGTTTCTCCACTACCAAGCCTTCAGTACTGCACAACTGCTCTTTAGAATACAGTTACTGTGCATTTTATCATAGTGGCTTTTCTTTCACAACCACAGCAGAGTGCAGTGATATATAGTAGTGCTCTTTACATGTATTTAAACTTACAGTACAGTTTGGTAAAGTATAGCGGTGACCGTTTTTCAATCCTGCTGTGGAGTACATTAAAGTATAGTGGTGCTCTTCTTGCAAGCCTGCAACTGAGCACAGTAGAGTACAGTGTGGGGCCGGGGGGGTCTTTCCCTTGAGCCTTGCATGCCATAGGAAGTCTTCCAGTCTACCGGTTGCATGTCAGACCTTAATTGTGTTTTGATGTTTCTGCAGACCTGCGGTTGAGCGCCATTCCTAGCAGCCAAAACAGACATTTGTCAATTCACACGCACGGAGGCACTTCAGAGCCTGCCTCTCCCCTCCCCCGTACGCGTAACGTGACAGCCCAGCGGAGTCCCAGTGCAATGTGAGTGGTGGGCAGCCGTCAGCCGAGAAGCAGTGTCACACCGCATTATCGTCGTTTATTAGACTCACTCAGGGCTCGCTGGCCTTCTGTGCTCCGTGGCGATCTTCACCCCGGCGTTGAAGTAAATATTTGCACGCAATCCTGAAACTGTTGGGAGTTTCCTCAGCGTTGAGAAGTTCCATGGCATGAAAAATTTATCACTCGGTGAGACTCCTGCAAGGCAACAGTGCAGGCGTTTTATTCCAATTTGATTAGAATCAATGATTTTTTTATGAGCCGTGGCAGTCCCCTTGAATTACAGTCAGGCGACTTTTGTCGAGAGAGTCACGAAAAATGCCAAACCAAGGTTCTCGAACTTTTTTTCTCCTTTAATTTCCTTGGTGTAGCAAGGCACAGCAATAAGTACCAAGGTGTAAACAAAGACCATAGATGTATCTGGATTACAACTATATACGTTTTTAAGTACCCAAAAATTTTCTCCCACATAAAACATTCATTTCTTAAATTATCTATTGTACCGTTATAGCTGACACAAATACAACTGTTTCTCTGTTCAAAGCATTGTAGGAATTTCAGTGTTCTGTCCAAGTCAAAGATATTGCGAAGACTGACTAAATTTTAACTGTCACAGAGAGTTTTTGAACGGCTAATATGTCAAAATGTTTGAAACACATCCTACTCAACATATCTGCCTTACTGTAAAATAGAGATACTTTTGTTTTCAGTATTTTCCAGGCCTTTCAGCAATTCAAATTGAATCAATTTTCATGCATGCCTATTTCACCCCATGATTAACTCCCGTTTTACACACCCAGCCACACTGGCGTTAATTTCTTCCGGCATTTCATGTTCTTATTAGCCACCAACCCGGTATTAACAGCAGAATTGGCACGTTGCCCATGTGGCACTGGTTAGTACTGACCTGCGGGCTGCTTCTCGGCTCTTAGAGTCACTTGGCACGATATGGTTACAGCTGATGTGAAGCGTCTGTGTCACGAACCCTACGCAGCATACAGTACAGGCCGGCGGAAAGAGCAGAAACCAGAAGAAATCAGCGCTGGCACACCAACAAACCATGAGTGTAGATTTCTTTGCTTGATTCTTTTATTCAGTAATTTCCAGGTGTATCACCCTCTGCTAAATACAGACAGGTCAATAATAATCTTCTCGATAAAACAAGTAAAATAAGCACGGTTAAATATGGTCCACATGTATTACGCAAACACCAGCTTATATACCAGTATAAATATGCTACAGACATTACATGTCTCCGACAGCCATTAGAAAATCCTTACTAACACCCAATATTAGAGCAATATTAAAATGCCCGGCTGCATTACATTGCATTTATGTAACTGCAGCACCTACTTTGAAATACCAAGCACTTCAAAGAATGCGATTAGAGAATTTAATAAAATGTGCAAATGGATTCCTGTGAGCTGAATGATTAATTATGACCTCTTGGCGCCTTATTCAGTAATATCACGTCTTTATAACTGCATGCAAAGACAGATTCACAACAGCTGATAACCCGCACGCGCATCCCAAAGGACGTTCAAGTTAAACATCCCCAAAGTTTATTCAGCAAAACTATAGCAAGTTAAAGCAAGTTTGATCTTCCGCAAGGTAAATGTGACGATTTCCATTGGCGGGCAGCAGAAAAGTGAAATGAATGTAAGCCTCGGGTTTTGACAGGGGCCAGCTGTGTTTTCGGCGTGAGCCGTGTTCCCTGTCCGCCCACGACGGCGCGAGCCGGCCAGATTGGCACGGAGCTCGCGCCGGCGCCCTCCCCGCCATGGCGGCGTGTCGCGAGCCAGCACTCCGCTTCCGGTACGACACCCTACGACGTGCGAGCCTGGGGAGCCGGCACCCATATTCCGGGAAGGTCTCGGGACGGAGAGAATAGCTGACAGGAGCTGCCGTAATGAGTTTCCTCTGGCTAATGAGGACGGTAATTACCTTCCTCCACTCCCACTTCCTTATACGCCGGCGGTGAATTTGATCTGTCCTGCTGGGAGCTTCGGCGGAGTTCTCGCCACGTAAAGTAATGTAAGCTCCGCCGTTCACAAGAACCAAGAAACATATGCATGACTTTTAAAATGCAATTAAGAGCCTGGGCTTTCTCCAGCATTCCCATTACGTTTGTAGTCGCCGCTACTGCCTCAGTGGGAACTACTTTTCCATTCGTTTCAAATTAGTACGGATAAGTATGGGCAAAACTCGTTACAATTAGATTTTATCTCACATTAGCTTGCAATCTTCACAGTCAAAATAATCAAACTGATTATTACATTGAGTAACAATTTAAAAAAAAAAAAAAAAATTGTTTGACTGCATTTTTTTGATGTTTCTTAACTAATTTTGACCTGCTGAATTCAAATATGGCGTTGTTTTTTCATACCTTCAACGGTCTTTTCACAAAAGCAAAATTACAAAATCTTTATTTTATAATACAATTTACTTTCTTACGTCATAAACATAAGCCAGAGTTAAACATAGTCAGTCGTCAAACACATTCAAATTAGGTTGCAAAGGCTCTCATTGGACTGTAGCAACTGTTCACTAATGATCTGTCAGAAATGGTCAGAATGACCAATGGGTATTGAAGGATGTACATTGCCATTATGAAGAAGAATGGCCTTCAAACTTCTTGATGAACTGTCTATGAAAAGATGCCATTCTTCTGGAATATGCTGCATACCAATTGCTTCCAAAAGTCCAGAAACGTCCCAGCAGTAGCACAATGAATAACTCATAGTGTAGAACTTGGCAAATTTGACATGTCGGCTTCTGTACACGGTTACTTTGCATGATGAATCTAACAGATTCCATTTTTTCAAACGTTATGATAGTAACTCTGCACCACCTTTTGTCAGTCCCAAATCTCTCACTAAGTCATCTAATTCAGCTTGATTAGGAAAGTGTGGTTCACCTTGCTCACAGACGCTGTCACGTTGCCAGTCTGCATCACCAGACACTTGATCATCAGATTCTGTGTCACTTCCTTCTCCCAGACGTGGCAGTACTGGTATAGGTAGCTCATCACTGTGTGGCACAGTAGCAGTGGATGATGGTATGTCTGGATAAACTATAGACTTTTTATCAGACGGCTTCTTGTATTTGGATATGTCCACCATAGCAGTTATCCGGATGATCGGTTGGTTCTCGCCAAATCCTAGGAATGGTAAATGGCATGGACTTTCTGCTTCCTCTGAGCCCATCCTTCTAACGTTGATCGGCAGCAACCACATATGACCTAGGGTGCCCAGGACTTGTCTTGGTCACCACTGGGCATACCGAAATATGCTTCATATGTGTCACAGTATTTTCTTCCAAAACAAATAATGTCTTTAACTTGCTTTGGCCCAATGTAAAATCCACAAACATAACAAAAAGAGTCAGGAGATAAATTACATAATCTGTGAGCCGTTGTTAATTTTACCTACCTACAACAAAATCACAACAAATTTATATTGCAGGTTAGATTTTACAAGGGCGGCAGTGTGGCACCCTCAAAAAACATACCGCGCATGTGTGTATTATACGCAAAAAATTAAATTTCTAACTACAAGCAAACCGTTGATGCAAATAAAAAGAAAAGGCTACCGCTGACTTTAGCACCTCAAAATTGTGTGAAAACAGTTAAAAATAGCAGCCAAATTTTTTTTTGTTACATTGTGTTATCGGAAAAATGATGAAACAACTAAGATAAGCAAATGAAAACAAATTTCTCTTGTAAAAACACCTTGTTACATACAATGTAATAAATATGCCAACATGACTAACAGAGACAATGAAATAATTGCCCTAGAATTTGAACTCAATACATAATTTATCACTAATGAAAATGGACCAAATATATACTGAGCAGATATAATAGAGGCTACGGCCTGGAATGGATTTAAACATTGCCCAGCAATAAAAACTGAGGCATCAGTGGATAGTATCCATAATTTCTCTAGATTATTAATTTTATTAAAGGTCATGAAGATGAAAACATTTGCTGAAATCTTCTCTTAGTCTGCAGGCCCAGTTCTTAAAAACAAAATGACCAACTCAGATGACATTATAACAACTATAATATAAAACGTGTAACAGGGCCATAGATTAAAGCTGTATTATGATACCAATTACTATCCTGCCGGAGGCTGACCAACTGTCTGTCGAAATAAAAGCCTGGTGTCACGTTGAACTATGTCCTGGCACATTTAACACCGCTAGGAAATTATGGAGGCCTGGTAATCAGAAAAAATGAAATAATATGCCGCGAAAAGGGCACTTCAAAAACAGCTTCATTGTGTAAATTTAAATTCACAGCTCACAAATTATAGTATCCAGTAACACTCATCTATCCTCATATGGAATATTATTACATACATATGCAAATAAATGATACATCAGCTATAAATACATGAAAAAAAATCATGTACAATTTCAGCGACTTGACACCACACACGTATTAGTTGTGTTATATTGGCGCTTCTATTGTCTGGACATGTAGGAGAATCAAACTCGCCACAGGACTGTGAAATCGATGCTCCTCACCTTTCTGAGTCGCTACTGAACAGCCCCACAGTCACTGCAGACTGACAATCGCTCTCAGCTTCCCTGTCCTCAGTGACAGATGGGTGGCTTCAGCTGTGTGAGCGTTCTTTAGTACCTGTTAGCCGGAGAAAACACTCGCCTTAATCCAGAACATGTGAGCAGGTCCTGTCTTCCGCGGGTTCCTCCAGCACCAATCAGCTGGAAGTGATTTATCTCTGTGCTGTTGCATGTCAGAAATGTTATCAGTCATGTTTGTGTACATGGGGGTATGTGTTTCATCTTCTCAAATTGACACCTTTGTTCACTTGTTTTATCTTTTCAGATGTATAGTTTTCTTCTTCAACAAATGAAAACATTAGTGAATTGTAATTTCTCATGCATACAATTATATTTACATTTGTCCATTCATGAATTCCCTCACTCCTTCTCCATGACTGCTTTGCTGTTGCAGGGTCGCAGGGGATCGGGGCCCATCCCAGTGGGTGCAGGGTATGGAATAACCCAGGACGGGGCGCCAGTCCATCGCAAGGCACACTCACCATTCAATTGTTTTCATCTCCTAGCTAAATGTTTTGTGGTATCTTTTGTTTAATTGGATACGTGTTGTATTTTGATATGATTAATGTAAGTAATGCATTCAGTCATATTTTCATAGTACGTACCATGTTTTTATTTTCTAGTTCCCTATTCTTTTTCCTTTTTTTGCTGTTTTGTGTGTGAGACAGGCTGGCCGATTAAGCTTTAGGGGAATTTGGGGTGGGTGAGGGTGGGGGTGCTCTCTGGTGGTTTCCTTATTGATCAGACAGCTGGGAAAAATGTGCTTTGAACTTTAGTCGTTGTGTGGCTGGATATTTCCTCCCATTGCAGGAGCTGCAGTGACAGCATGGGGATGTGTGTGTGTGTGATACAGAGTGCCCCTTGTGTGTCTATGTGTGTGTGTGTGTGTGTGTGTGTGTGTGTGTGTGTGTGAGAGAGAGAGAGAGATACAGTACAGAGTGCTCCTTGTGTGTGTGTGTGTGTGATACAGAGTGCTCCTTGTGTGTGTGTGTGT
>JAABNX020000110.1:975918-993854 GCA_015163995.2 Mormyrus lacerda | reverse complement strand
TGTTCAATTGATTGGTTGAAACAAAATCCTTGTTTGGATTTTTGCTAAAAAGTAGAAATGAAGAGTACAAAACTGCACTCTCACCATCTCACAGACCTTCATGCCAGCCCCCCCCCCCCACTGCGATCCTGTTTGGTTCCTGGGACATTCCATCTCAAATAAACATCTTGCATCTCTGTGTGAAGTGCTGGCCACTCAAAGACCCCAGGAACGCATCAGAGTCAGCCCCCCCCCCCCAAGACAAGGTGAAATCACCTTGCTAAGTTGGCCCCCCCAAAGACTAGGCACTGATTGTATGATGCAGTCTTGTTTGCCCTGCTAGTTCCTCCAATCAGCTCCAGTGGGCAGATCATACTTACCTCCGTATGGTATCAAATAAACAAACATGCTTTATTTGCCAGGGACATTGGAATGCTTCTCTAAACCCACCACATCTTGCTCTCAATAGCTAATAGTTGTGCTGTACTGCTGGGTTAAGGGCCTTGCTCAAGGACCCACAGACATGTGACTGTTTTGTCAAGGCTGGTACTTGAACTGGAAGTGTTCTGATCACAGGTACAGAGACTTAGCCTGGTGAGCTACTCACCCCCTGCCCATATCAGGTCTACAGATGGCTGCTTCACACAACTCTTTAAGTAGCTATATTTTGTCTAAGAAAAAGAGACTGAATTAGCAGGATGGCCTCAGCAAGTGCCTCATTGCACTCTGTGGAGAGCATTTTCCAGTTTTAGAGTTGTTGTAATTAACGGCGTGTGCCTTGGTCTGGTCAAGCCTGCTGCTGATGCCGTTCAATGCCCTTGGGTCTCATTCCCACAGCCAGGTCACACGACTCGCAAACAGATTTATGATTACAGATGGTCAGCATGCTAGCAAAGCTAACATGTCCTGCACATCTGTAGTTTCAAATGAAATTAATACCCCAGTCATTTCTTTAAAATTTGAGTTTTACGATTCATCCAGCCAGGAACTGCCATGTGAAAATGTTTAATTGGACTCAGAACAAATATAACTACTGATTCAATGTTTTCACTCCTAAACAAGAAAAAAAAAATCTTAGTCTATTGAAAAATAACTGTACTCACAGCCAATCTACACATATCTTCATTATGACTCAAGATTAAGCAGAAATCCACAATATATATTCAATATCCTGCTATGATCCTCATGATTTCTTGCTGAAAAGCTCATTTTACAAATAATGTTGGAAGCCGTTCATCTACGAAGTTGGAAAACTTTGACTATATTAATTTAAATTAGGCAATTCTGCACTTTAAAAAGAGGCAACCTATATTATTATTACCCATGAAGTCTCATAGAGGTAATTGCACAATACTGCTACTTTAGCTAACAATTGGACATGGCCAATAGATCACACAATGTAGTCTATTTTTTTAATATTCCTTTCCTTATGTGCCTTGTTGGAAATAAATCCCAGAATGCTTCTTTCTCACTGCCTTTGCAGCACCATGTAGCAGCATGTACTCTTGACTAATAGCGCCATTAATGCTACTCCAATCCTGGGACAGGATGTGCTCATATTTTTAATCTCCATCTAATACTCAGTGCACATGGCTGCCTCTTTACATCGATTGATCCTATCTTGTTCCCACCCCTCCACACACACACCTTGAAAAACAAATATACAAGCACACAACCTTGCTGGGATAATGGAAAATAAAAAAATGTGTAAATATTTAACACGTTAGGGTATCGGTCATGCATGAGACCAATAATTATATTCATCAAATAACCCAGAAGTCTTTGCTTTTAAGGGTGTTTGCTTAGATGTTACAGTACTCCCTGTCTCACAATCGAACCTGGATAAAAATCGCTTGAGGTGGGAATATTCATTAAGTATAGTGAGAGCTAATTTGCCCACATCTCCTGTGCCCTCTGTGGCCAGCAGATTTAGTTTTTAAGGAGTGTGAGATCATATTTCAGGGATCATGAAGCTGCCAGCAAACCTTGATATAGGCTTAATGTCTGCTTCCATTATTCTGTCTCTCTGTTACCTGTCCTATAGATGTAATGCAGATCAGTGTAGGAGAGCTTATGCCAATCACGCCATAGTGTGGTGTTTTCAGCTTGAAGATAAACACCTGCGTCTCTCATCATTTCAGTCTATTTGTCCATTAAATCTTTCCCTCCTTTAAATGTGGGCAGGGAAGACTGTCGTTGTTAACCAGCTCATCAGAATAATGTTGAATTCAGCTAGAAAATGTCATAAATATTTCTTAGTTGTATCATGTATCTCTTTATTAAAGGCACTAAATATGTATCTGCTCAGCCAACAATTACTGCCCCCCCCCCCAGTTCTAATAATATAGATTGGATGGCATGCAGATGCACATTATGAACAGATGTGAACAGATATAAACAGAGTTGTTAAGAAACATAAAGAGATTTAAAAGCCTCTGCTAGTATTGCAGACTGCATGGGACACAGCGAGCTGGTAGCTGTTGTTCAATAATTAGTAAATTCTGACATCTGCATGATTCGCATTAAATACATGACAGATCCCAGTGCACCTTAAATGAGTATAATGAATAAGCGCAGACGGGGATGCATGCAGTGAGAGTCATCCCGTCACTGAGATGCCGCGGTCCACAGGCTTCACACCCGCGACGCATTCTTCTAGACAGACTGCCTCAGAGGCACGCAGCTGCTGCCTCGACAGCACTGCCGTCTTTGCTTTTCTCATCAAAAGTTTCCTTTTGTTACATAAATATGTAAAATACAGCATATTCAGAACATGGCACACTGTGTCGCATCCTGAGGAACGTCTCTGTGTTTTCTGAGAGTGTTTTGCGCCTATAACTTTGGGAGGATGCGTGTTCCGCCTGAATCGCAGCGGCCAATAGGCAAGGAATTTGATCGTCCCGATGGGACACCAAAGCGAAGACGGGAAGGGGCGGTTCGGCGGTGCCGTGTTGACGACGGGAAGCAGCTTGTTTGTGCATAATTTAAACCTAGTTTTCCTCTCCTGTCTTTAGATCAAATGAAAACAAATTTATACCACCTTTCAGTATTACTACCATTTACCTTATTTATTCTTTCTCTGGCATTAATACACGGCACCCTTCTGAAAATTTCAGTGCACAGATTTCATTATTGATTTATCATACTAATTGTTATAATACATGGACAGAACAGATTGAACTGGATATGAATGATGTAGCCTAATTGCAGCCCAACAGAACCACATGTTTGTTTTGGTAGAAACTACATAAACATATGCTAGTCACACGATTACTGTATAGCTGTTTTTTACTTTACAATAATAATTATGAGAATAATGATATATACATTTGCAAAGAACTATGGTCTATTATGTGATAGACGTCAACATTTGACAGACATCTCCATATCATCCAAACACTGATTCTTAGCTCCCACTGTTGTTCCCCATATGCCAGTAATGTGTGACTGTTTTGCAGATGCTAATGCATGTTAATGTACAACAAAATCACTCTGTATTTGCAAGGCACACAGAAGAAAATAAATGTTATTCCCGATGGTTCATTTTTACAATTTTCCATGTACATATATTTGTATTCCTTAGCTCACTAGCTGGATTTCAGTCCTGCCTAAAATACACATCAGCAATAGAAGTACTCAATGTCTATTGTAGGAATTTGGATTGTTCTAAAACTCTATAAGAAGTCCTTCAGCAAGACTGGAACTCTCTAATAATTACAGAGTTTATGCCTGGTATGCCTAGGAACCTTCTGGCAACTCCGCAAATCCACTCCAGTACTCCCATTAGAAATGTGGGAATTAAGTCATCCAGGTCAGCATTCCAAATGACAGCTGCTGCTTATCATCAGCTGATACGATTTGCATTATTCAAACACCCAGTGTAGCACAGTGCAGAGGTTAGTTTTTTTAGTAGTACATTTCAGAACATCTGTGTGGTGTAGCCGGAGGAGCCAGAACATCTGCAGCCCCGAGCCGTCTCCATGATGGTACCTGAGATGGTCCTAGATGTGGAGTCTGCCTCTGTCCAGAGAGCTGATCAGCAAATGTCTGGAATTTCTCTCCATATCGACTCACCACTGGCCTTTGTTTCACTCCTAAGACTTTTCTCAATAACAATGGGAGTCACACATTACATCTTTATGTTTTATCTTCACACACAAATAAGATACAAATAATGTACTTTACCTATTGACATGATTGCTTATATAATGCGTTTCCTGTTGTTTTTATTTTGGCAGCAATTGTTCTATTTTCTCATTTGCCATATGCGGTAATAAATAATCACGAACAATATTGATTCGAATTTTGACATCCTTTCCCCTTCAAGCAGCATGGGAAAAACAGTCTAATCTCACGCTTCTCCTGAGTGAGTGCCACTGTTTCTGTGACCGTCGAAACCTTGCTTGGAAGTAACACATACAGTCGTGTTTAAGAAAAGCCCAAGGCATTAAATAAGAAGATAAGATTCCCCGTGTTCACAGTAGAATGGCTGAATGTTATGTACATCATATTACTCAAATAATTTGCTTGCATTTTACTTGAAGACTTCAGAACACTTGCTCAGTCTGGCTCCTGCTTGAGCAAAATACAATATGTGTTTCTTCGCATCTCTGTACTGTAAATGGAGGCAGACTGATGGGTGTGATGGGTGGTAGGTAGTTATCAGTGTGGCCAGTGATGATCCCAGCGATCAACAGAAGCGAGTCGAGGAAATTTCACCGGCTAGGCACTTAACCCACTACCAACCTGTGACAAAAGACGATTCCCTGATTTCCTTCCAGTTTAACAATTAGATAACCTCAGTTCCTTTGCGTGGCATAGTGTATCCGTGGGCAGTGTGGTTACCTCCCCCCTCTGCTGAATTTGCATGTTCTTCAGGTGTTGCATTGGTCACCGTTAAGGCCTGCAGTTAGATTAACTGGCACCTCTGTTGTCTCTGTGTTCATCAGTTACATGTGTAGCGTATGTGTTTATTCAAAGCAACATACAACTGAAAAAGCAGGGTCAGTCCCTGGAGCATTCGCTGGCTGAGGGGCTTTGATCAGGGGCCCGATGGTGACATCATCACAGGCACAGCATCCTAACCCACTGAGCCACCCCCGACCTGTCTCACCCACCCCCCACACTGCTTTTACTGTATCTGCACAATAGCAAAGTTTCTTCTTGGAGTGGCAATCTTACCGAATCACAAGTGAAAACATACAATGTCGTGTGTCGCTGATCTTCCCTTGCAAGCAGCTCGCCTTTCACCCCAACCCAAACTGGCATTTATAGCAGCGCCAGCTAAGAACGGGACACGTCAAAAACCCTGGATCCAGATTGACAACACATCCTAGAAACAGCATTTACATGAAGTTGGAATAAATGATTGCTGATGTCATTAAAATTAGAAATGCATTAAAATGCCTTTCAGCATCTCCGGTGAAAAGCTGAATTATCAGTACATTGTAAAGTATTACTTTAAAAAAAAAAAAAAAAAAAAACGCTCGGAGATATGTTTCTTTTTCATAAATAACTGCTTTTTTCATGCTGCTGCATTGTGAAAGTGTTGAGAAGGCAGTGGCAGTCTGATTGGATCTGTGAGTTCTGTAGGGCTTTGCACAGAAGATACCAGAACAATACAGAAGAAAATTATCCTTTAGATGGTCAGCAATATATTGCGAGCCTGCCACGAATAAACAGTTGGACACAGAAAAAGAACAAAAAGCAGATGTGCTGTTAGGAAGCATGCAATGCTGCGTATCCTGTACAGATAATAATAGATTACACTCATAATGCCCAAGTGCTGAGGTACTTTTCATTCTTCTGAATGGCCATCAGGTCTCTTATCTGTACTTAATAATGTACACATACCTCCATTACCGAGAGGCTTAACCACCAAGGTTACTGTCAGGGAAGCGGCTGATAAATGACGCCTACAGTATTTCCTTTAGTTATTCACTGCAGTACTGTGGAGCCTCAGATTAAAATCCATGCTCCATTAGACATCAGGAGGAGGTGTGTGGATTCCACACCAAAAAAATCGGACATGTCATGACTTACCTCCTGGACGAGCACGCAATTACTTTTTAATGATTTCATGGTACCTCATTAGAGGACCAGGGATCACAGAGACCTCGGGAGGTAATCTCACAGCCTGAACACAGGACCCAGTCCAGGATGGTCAACTAACATTGAAACTTGTACACGAGAAAAAAAAAATCTATTATTAGTGTAACTTGAAGAGCTTGTTATCATAGTTATGGCCACAGCAAAGAAAGAACTGCAGTGTGATATATGGTAATATTGCGACACTGGCTGTCACTCTTGCCAAGGCAGTGTGTGGTTTAGCAGGTCACTGGGGGTCAGCAGAGTGATGTCACCATTGAGCCCTTGAGCAAGGCCTTTAACCCCAATTGTTCACAAGATGGGCTGACCCACCTTTCTTATTCATATGTTGCTTTGGATAAAAGCTTCCGCTAAGCTTAAAAAAGTTACACACGGGGTGTTTCTCAATTGGCATATTTGACCATACTTGTGTTCCCGTGCACTCTTTTTATGTCTTCTTGCCTAGCCGAAGACCTGTTCTAATATTCAAGAACAGAACTGCGGAAGACAGTAAAAATCCCCAGATGTCGTGCTTGCCCAACCTTAAATATCAAGGATACACCAATTGCACCCTCGCCGAACGAGACCAATTCCATGACTCATTGCACCCCAAGTTTGTTCTTCGGAGCAAGGTTCGCAGAGCGGTCTTGCCAAGGCCACAAATATGGTCCTTGCATTCTTGGTGTTGAAAAACACCCCATGTTGCCTTCTGTATATTCATTTTGTATTATAACTGCTGAGATGTGTATGTGCTAATCCAACCGCCTATCCTGGTTAGGGTCATGGGGTATATGGTAATCTGAAAATGAAGAAAAAATGTGATGACATGATGACAATGACATTAGGATACAAACTGAAACAAAACTGCATTGGTGCACTGAATGTACAGACACTCCTCTACTTACGAATGAGCTGCCTTCCGAACGGCCGTTCGTAACTTGAAATGTTTGTAAGTTAGTGTTCAACATCATTTTAAGGGTATATGCAAGTACAAAGAACTAGGATGCTGGGAGTACGCACGCTACGCTGCTACGCAGCGGGAGCGGCGGCCAGAAGTCGTACGCAGCAGAATTGATGTTGCGGACAGGAAACGGGAGCCCAATTAACACAATTTGGACTTACAGTCCTCTTCGTTCGTATGACTGAAAGTTCGTAAGTAGAGGAGTGTCTGTATTGAGTTTTTCGTACAATAAGCATTGTTTTAAATATAATTGTAGATTCCAGTTTGGCATATACATATATAAGGGTGTGGCTACAAACCTGGGCCTCCTGCTAGGGAAAGTGCTATGGAGCTTTCAATGTGGAAAAATACAGTTCCCACACGGTAAAAGCTGCTGAGCAGGCAGGCCCATGGTGGACTCTGGCGTATCTATAAAGTGCCGCCCCTCCCTGAATCTGCCAGGGTGACCATGTCCCTCTGATGCCCCTGACCATATGCTAAGCTACTCTAGCTACAGCCTAGGAGTATCAGAGGGCTGCACTCGCTTGTTGGCTCTTCTCTCACTTCTCCACGGTTGACAGTTTGAACCCTCTTCACACTCTCTGTGTGGTACCTTTTCTCCAAATGGTGTGCAGTGTCTCCCATAGTCCAAAGACATGCAGTTGGGCGCATTGGTCTGTAACGTGTTCATTGTGTGCGTGCATGTGTGCGCATGAATGCATGTGTCCAGGGTGCGTCTCCTACTTCCCACACTGGGATACGCTACAGGTTCCTCAAAATAACACAAAAATGGCATTTTCCATATTACTTCATGCTGTTTTGGAACAGCTTTATATAAGCACCTACTGCACAAATAATAATAACAAAAAAAGATGCAGGTGTCACGCCCAGCCTCGCCCTATAGCTCGCTCCCTCCGTTTCCCTTGGCCGTGGCTGCTAATTCACCGTGACTTAAGTTTGTTAGTCATACCTCTTGTTCCTGCCCTACTATTAACCAGCCACAGTTGCCTTGTGTTTACTCCTGTGTTAGTCATGAGTATTAGCATCTCTTAGTCCTGTGATTCTTGTTCAGTCATTGTTTCCCTGTCTGCGTTGCTACTCTGCCTGTTTCCCCACAATAAACACCCCTGCAAGGGATTACCTTACCTACAGCCTGCATTTGGGTCATTGCTACGTTACACCAGGAACTGTTTGTCCACCTTTCAACCTTATCCCGGGCAGTACCATGAAACCAGAAACAGAAAATAATTCCCTGGAAACACACTTAAGTGCAATATTTGTAACTAATTTATACCCATTTTTAAAGATGGCACGTTTATACAAACCACTATGCTATCAGTGACGTTTTAAAAATATATCTCTACTCATATCAACGAATGCGCACATAAAAGCTGAAGGAAAATACCATAGTAATGCGTATAGCCCTTAAAAAAAACATAAAATATCAATTGCATCTCACGGGTCATTTAGAATCTGTATTTTTTTGCTTAAATCCGTTTCCAGTATTTCCGGTTTTTTGCTCATTCGTTTGTTATTTTCGTCACAGTTCATACATTGCCTTAACTATGGACGATACCTGTTTTCTTTTCAGACTAAAGGTGGTGAGTTTTATGTTACTGCTCTCAATGCAGCGAACTTTAGCGCCTCAACGGGGAAGCCGTGTAATGTGGAGTGAATAGACATTACTTACCGGGCGGCCCTCCCGAGACAAGAGCTCCGTGAGTGTTTGCTCCTCAAGAAAATAATAAAGAAATAAATAAAGCGCAAATACTAGAATCGGCAGTCATAAGTTCATTAGCACCATTTCACACATTGTCTTGCAGGTCAAAGTTTATATATATGTATATATATATATATATCTATTTTGTAAAGGAAAAATGGGCCTGGAAGACAATGTACAGTGGCGCAAACACGGTCAGTGATGCAATTTAATTACGCTTTTATCGTGTTATGATTATGTGTTCCACGGTGTTTTGAGTTAAAAAAAAAACATGTGCATGACTTTATTCCATGTAGGCATACTTACGTAATAACAGATCTTCAAAAGTGCAATTTAACATAAATAGAAAGATGTGGTTCAATTTCCTAAATTCACTTAATATATTACTATTAATTGCTCGTGACATATCATGCAACATTAATCTATAATATAGGGTATAATATAGGGTTCTCTTTTCCCAGAAGGCTTTGTAGCATTTCTCCTGTAAGCTTGTCTTTGTTGTGCTGGCGTGCTGGTTAGGGCGCTGCGTTCGTTCTCTTCAGACTGCATTTCTCAATGTCACCGGTAAGAGTTGTTTTCAGATTGAGACGTCCGATTGATCAATGACACTGACTGAATTATTTACTGCTGCCTATTTTTCTTATTTTCAAACAGACAAGATTCAGTGCCAGCAGTTAAAAAGTTGTGTTACTACAACAATAGGTAGACGACAGTTATTGTTGCTATGACACATTTTACTACCATGTAAGTAATTGTTATATTTAATAGGTTTACCTTTTCATTTGGCCTAATAAGCAACATTGATGTTTGCACAAATACTCCTTATTTATATGTTTCAGAAATTCGGGAAATAGCGTTTAAAAGAAAAGGGAAACGGGAAGTGTAGTCCGCTCATTAGTGAATATACAAAACACAGCCAAGCATTGAAAAAATCAAGTAGCTGCCGCGGATTGTGATTTATTTTAATTGCATAGGTATAATCACAAATATTCCAAAAGTGTAACTGATCATTAAACTGTCACATTACTTTACAGGTAGTTAAATTTAGAGAAAACGTCTTCTGTGAACTGTTTTACTCACCCTTAATGAAGCTTTTAACAACAACAATAATAATAATAATAATAATAATAATAATAATAATTTCCCACTCAACCCTAAAGTAGAAAGTTTGCTCTGTGTGCAAAACATCCATAATAAATTTTGTTAAGCGAGTGCCGAATTCATTATTGGGCTTTGGTTACATGCCACAAGTAGCCTACCATTTCAGAAGCAGTTGGAGAAGAAATATCCTTGTTAAGTTAATTATTGAAATGTACGCCTTACAATAAAAATGCCTCATGGTTGTCATTTCATTACTTTGAAACATAGTTACCGTCGGAGTATGTAACTTAGCACCCGTCATATATTCATCTGCTTTTAAGGCTATGAATCCTTGGGAGCTTAAACCATAAACTACTGTTTAAATACCATCTAAAACAGGATAGGCAAATACGTCTGCGAAATGCATTATATCACAAAGAGTACTGATACACACGTTAATTTTTAAGTCAATTACTCCGGAATTCACTTAAGATATAGCCCAATGGCTACCTTTACCAACATATAGCATATTTGTCACCCTTTTTAAAATTAAATATTGAAACAAAGTTGTAGTAAACAAGGGTTTCGTTCTAAATATAATTTACGAAATATGCACATATAGTAAAATACTTTGGTGGATTGCCGATCATTTTAAATGTGCCCCAGTGCCCTCGGAACGAACTGCCAAGTTACATTTTCTTTTGATTTCGCTCTTATTACATCGAGGCAGTTTTATGTGGGATGGCTGGCATATAAAGATCAGTGAGAAGTCCGGGAAGCCACTTGCCTCCCGATGCAGAAAGAAGCATCAAATATATAGGGCACCATCAATATTTTGTGCAGATGATAGGACTCGGCGATTAAATCCTAGGCTTACCTGATAATAATTAAATATAGATATTAAATTATAAATATAAATTTCTTTTCTACGAATGAAGAAAAGAAAGGGTATCAAATTCATTGTGGAGGCTAGAAAACTGGTATCGCAAGGATGGTCGCGTAATTGAAAGGGTCGAATGCGTTAAATTTGTGCTGTCAGATAACACCCTCTAGTGTTAGGAAAGCCGGCGTTTGAGCGCATCTCCGCCGGGATCGGACCGTCGGCTGCTGCATCCAGTCCGGGATTCGCGCATTAGAAACAGCGGAGTAGTCGGTCGTTCGTGTGTCTTGCCGGTATAATCAGTGCTGGCAAATACCAAAAACTTATCTACTGGATTTAAAGAGCCGTGTGATCAGTGGGCTTCATTGGGTCCTTTAATTGCGAGTAAAGTTGTGTGCGGCGTTGAGGTGTTGTAAATGCGCGCAGTCCTTTATTCGGCGTGTTTTATGGATTAAAGGTAGTTTTCGTGTGACGGAATTGCACGCTCTCCAAGACACAACTTTCCCCCCAGCAGCAGCCGCATTTGCGCTCCGGCGGAGCGGGCGATGGGTCGCTTTCTAGTACCGCAGCCGGCGAACGCGTTAGATGCTAAAGAGCGTGTTGATAGCGGCGAGAAAGGCAGCTGTGCCATTCTATAAAACCTGAAGGATTAACAAAATCACACATTTAAGGGATTACACGTGGATACAGATGCGTATCGTACCCGGATTGCTCTGTCGCCCGGTGATTTTTTCAGAGATGACTTTTGGAGTAAAAATGTGCCTCTTTTTCGCCTTGCCCGTGGTGGTCTTCGCGGACTCCAGTCATAACAATCAAGGTAACTTTATGCTCTTTTACGTTTTATTTCCTCAGTTGATCGCCTTCTGAACATTGGCTGTAAGTTTAATGCGATGCGCCTAGGTTTTGCTTGATTCACAGGTGCAGTGTGCGTTACGTAGAGTTTTTTTTACTATTCACTAAGATTTGACACTAAGACATGGAACTTTAAAAGGACACGTGCCGGCTCAAACGTACGCGTTGTATGAGCGGAGTGCACTTTCCATCATATTTTTATAGAAATTTTCGGGTCTTACGTGTTCGACTATCATCTGTCCTACTGCCGCGATTTCCCTAAAACTGAGAAACCTTCAGCTTGTATTGGTTTATTTGACGGTTATGTGTACATGGCATGGTAACCTGCAACAATCACAGGTGTAAATTTAGACGCTATTATGGTCTGTCTGGGCGTCACTTGCAACGATGCGATATTTTGAAATGTTACAGTATCAACGCACAGTTTTTAAGACATGTGGTCTCTACATCGATAGCATCATAATTATTTATTATTAATTAATTACTAATTGATCTGATTGATACATTACCACCTGGCATGTTTAGACCTATGAACCTTCTAAGATTAAATCTTTGACACATTGCACAGGAAATTCCCAAAGTTCAGTTACCATTTATGCACATACATAATGAATATGTATTGGTTATAACAGTACTCTCTTTTTTTCCTGAATTATTTCCAACATTTCTGTCGTCATTGACGAAATTGAGGTCGTGTACCTATATTTATAAGTTATATCATGTATTTGGATTATAACGGCTCCTGTGATGAATACTGAAGTACAGCCATTGCATATATTGCTAGATGATTACTCTCCAAACTACTAATCAGCTGGCTGATTCCACACAATAACAAGTAATTGGGAGGGGAAAAAACATGCTTCATAATCTAGTCGTTGTTTTTTATTTTATTTTTTTTTTTTTTAAAAATGATTAAAAACTAAATAGGCTAGTTTATAAAATTTGAGTGTGTATCTTTTAATAAGTTCTGAAGTTACAAAGGTGAAATCTCAGCTGTTATCAATTCTGCAAAGAGGGGATAAAAAAGGAAAAGTCACAGTAATATATGTATTAGAATCCCACAGTTCCATTACAATTCATTGACCTCAATCAGCCCCCAATCACTATTGTTCACAGTAGTGGATGTCTTCCGTATGCACTTTAAATGCGAATACAATACTGGCTGCTGCTTCAGTTGGGTCAGAACATAGACAGTACCAATGTGAGGGCAAGAGATACTGAATAGGCATTTTATATCTTATGTACTTTACAGTGGGTTGTATATGTCATATGACTGAAAGGGGCTGAAGGTTTGACTGATTGTCAAACATGTAAATCCATAACTTAATCTATAAAAGTAATCCAGTTATAATAATATTAACATTATAATTATTAATAATACAATCATTAATAATAATAATAATAGTAATAAAACGTTAAAGATCTGTTGTCAATTAGATTTTATTATGCAAAGTTTTATTGAATCTGGTGATTTATGGTATTTCCCCAGAGGGAACCCAAAACAGGAAAAATCAAAGAAGCCAATGTTGGGGAACAGCAGTTATTGTCTGATTCGTTTGAGTAAATGATTTGCTGAATACCCCTGTAAAGTTGTCTATGTAGCAATATGGATGATGGGTGCTTTTGTGCCTCGTATATAAAGATTTTCTTTGTCTTATCATTGATGTAATTTATATCCAAACAAAAAAAAGTGATTATTTCAATATAAATATTCCCAAGGACCATAACATTTGTTGACGGTATACTATAGGTTCATAGTTCATCATACCGTCATAGTTCATCTCTTACTCATTTTTACCTCTTCCTGTCGAGTGAGGATGTCTTCGGGGAATTCTAGCACATTATAACGTACTTGCACTGCTATGTGAATTTACTTTTAAAATGAATTTTGATTTTTACAACTATCAATTAAGAGTATTTCATTTACAGCAGACAGATTGAAAAATATACAGATTAGAAATAAAAGGTTATTATTAGATCTTAGTATAATGACTTTGTACGGCTATGTCATCATAAAGCGTAAATGTCAGTTTTTGACCAGATGATGGCAGGCGGTGGGACACACAAAAGGTAAAATTTGTTTTCAGAACCATATCATAGTACAGAATTTTGTGTTTATGGATTCATTACCTTGGTGGGTTTTTCCTTTCTTAAGCAGCCGATGTCTCTGAGGTGGTATTCTGAAGGCACAGCAAAAGTCCTGCAGACTGAAGAAGAGGTGTCCTCTTCCCATTTCCCCTCTCCCATCATCAGAGAGTCTCTTAACAAATCTCATAGTGTATTTGATGGTCATGTAAAATTTAACACATACATTTCAGGACAAGTATAAAGAAGGAGAGCTGAGCAGAAGGCTGATTGCAGATTCAGTTCTGAGCCTTTTACAATGCAGAATTTTCAGGAGATAATCTTTTAGCTGCTTGTCTGCGTACTGACATTCATATTGCTTTGTAAAATAGACATTACTGACTTTAAGACGACTCCAGAAAGATTAAACATCTGTTTGTAGTACACGGTTAATCCTGAAAAGCACATCCTTTTCCTGAATTGTTTCTGTACATTTTTTTGAGGGTATGAGGTAATGTGATACATTTGTAATTAGAATTCAGCAGCTGATATTTGGGGTAGGTTCTGAATTTATTTGTGGCTGTTAAAGCTTTCTTTTCAGTTTTTGTCTGTAAATTAAACTCCAAGCTTGCCTTGTTGACACGAGAGCTAATCATGTTTAGACTATCATTATATATAATCATTTTAATGTATTCTCCGTGATGTGATGCAAAAACTGCACTGAATGAATCGCTAACACCTCTGCCTTAAATGCTTCCGGAATTATCTAATATTGTTAAGCGACAGCGACGCAGTTTTGAGCAAAATGATCTTGTTAGTACTAGTAAGGATCGTCCTTAAGTCAAAAGCTGGGAGATTTTTCTAGCTGATGAGCTTTTTTCTGCCTGCACGTCACTTCGTAGATATTAAAAGTAACCATTCTCTCCCTAGTTCAGTACTTGGTAATGCCTTCATTCACCGGGATACCAAATTCCGTCCCATGTGTGATATAATAGTTTTGACATTGTTTTATGGTCACAATTTTTGTGTTCAACAGCATCGAATGTCTCAGCAGTTGTCAGATTGTTGTATTTTTGGCCAATAGGTAGACTTAAAATTGTCAGGTTTCTTTTGTAATCGTACACATTACCAGTATGTCGGCCAACTTATTGTCAGAAGAGCCAGTTAAAACGGGAAAGTTGCCTTTAGAATGAAAGGGGACAGGAGTATGTATTAACATATAATATGCTTTCCAGTGCATCTGGGAGACCTGCGAGGGAGAGATCATTTGCTCTGACTGACAGTCATTCATTGAACCCTGCTCACCTCCTGGGCCTGCATGTCTGTCATTGCACTGTTATACCGTCACTCTTTAATATGCCTCAGCCTCTGCACCCCAAAGTTAAAGCTATGAATTTATTGATTTTTTTTTTTTTGCCATCTAGATGTAGCACACATATATTAGAGGAAAATATTATTTTTGAAGACCGATTTGTGGTGGGTGGAGAAATTTCCGAGTAGTAATTGTGATCATCACGGTTTTACGAATAAGAAGGATCTTGCATTGACTAGGGAAATTTTGTTATAAAGCTATAAGTTTTTATTGTTTGCAACTTTTATTGTTCACCCAAACGCTTACAGCCCCCAAAAATTCACATACCACACTGTGGAACGAGGCAAAATGTCCCAAAATTGTGCCAGAATATTAGTTAAGAAGTCTAGACATTTTTTTCCTGAATTATTGTCCCTTACTGACATTTTCCAACGGAGCCTCATTCAGGATGTAACCTTGTAGGTCTTCTCATTAACATTAGCTTCATGCTAAGTTTCTCCCTTAAAAGCACAGGAGTTGTTGGCCTTGTTGACCAAACTGTTTTGCTTATGACTTTCTCATATGAAGACCACAAAAAAAAAAAAAAAATATATATATATATAAACCGGCCATGAATAAATTCCAGTGTAGCGGTACATCTCAACTGCAGGAAACCAGGGAATGTGAACATTAGCAGGCCTGTCGTGATGTGACATCGAGCGCATGGTCACATAAGCCGTCTGCTCAACACGTGCCTTCTGTTAAAGATGACCAGGCCGAGACGGATGGTGCTAGATGGCCCTGGACTCATCAGCCCCGGCTCAACGACCAATCAGGTCACGGGAGATGTTACTGCGCCGCTTCTCCGCGTGTTTATAACCTTTTACCGACATGCTCCCCCCCCCCCCCAAGCTATTTTTATCCTTCGCTGAAATTCCCTTTGGGGGTTACCAGAACTGGCAGAGTCTACAGCTCTCTCCCGCCGAGTGTAAACTGTGTGGGGAAAGAAACACCATTTCGACTCAAGCATGAACACGAGAAGAATCACAATAACAAAGGCAGTGTTTTTTTATGATTGCCTTTTTTATCTTTAAATGAGTAGATTATATGCAAATAATTTGACAGCCACTAAGAAACAGAAAATGTAATATTGTGGTCTGTAAATATACCGTGTGATAAGAAGTTAGTCTCTTTCCTACGAGCATATCCCCAGGCAGCTACATGGGCTTATTTCATTTCACTTTGTTTCTCCATGTAATTTCGTAGCTCATCTTTTGTAAAAATGGTTTTCTAAGCAGGTTTGCAGGATTTGTGTTCTATGTAGGCTAATATCATGAGGTATATCAGTGATTATTTTGCCTATTGACTGGATGAAGGAATGAGCATTTCGCCTCACTGGAGACGGCGGCGGCGTGATCTGTCCCCGAGACGAGCTCTACCACTCATTCCTCCTCCGTATGGCACCAAGGTAGAGACAGCTTGTAAGAAACGTGTGATATTTTATCTGAATCTCTAATGCCTAATCAGGATAGTGTCACAAGCAATGCTTGTACAAGTGTCCTTTACTTATCTGCTAGTTGTCCAGCTCACGCCTAGGTAATGACTTTTGAAAGGAAACTGCTCCTGGAAATGATTATCCAGAATGTTCCTCAGATTATCTGTGGGATTGTACCGGAGGGGAGGTGATGTGAGATCCGGAACCTTCCTTTTAATTACTTTGTTAAAGCAATATGTTGCTGCTCAGACATGTGAGCTTGAAAGCAAACATTGATCTCCGGGAAGAGATCCCACCTAATTGGGGAGATGTGTTGCATCATGACAGTGATTGTGAACAGCAATTCTGTTCCTTTTAATGCAATAATGAACTGGGAGATGCCTTTGATGTAGTGGCGTACCAGAGGCGACACAATGAAGTGAAATAAGACACACACTGTCACAGCATAAGGCTTCCTCCCCTGCTTGATGGCAGGGTACAATTTGTGCATTGCTGTTCTGGCTCTTTTTATACAGTTGGGGAAGCTTTTAGAAAGCATGAAGAAATATGAACAGGGATGATTTTTTTTCTGTTCTTGGAATGGACACATCTTTGCCGCCTCTCTCTTTTTTTTTTTTGGCTAACATCTCCTCAGAGGTCACCCCCTTGTGAAACTCTGGAGTTTTCCACAACCTTTTAACATGGAAGTAGCTTCTAAGTATTTGCTCACAGTCAGCCTGCATCCATTAAGCTGCTTTCTGTCTGTCGCCACACTGGCTTTTAGTAAATGACCATGCATTGCAGGGGCCTGCACATCACTATGTGTCTGAAGATCACTCTGACTCCTTTTATCAGAAATCAACAAAGTTAAAGTAATATTAAATCTTTGAAGTGATTATATTTCTTTGATTTATTTGCATTCAAATTAAATTTCATTAGTTGCTTTGTCAATGTTAAGATTAAACAATCTTTTAATTGGCGTTCCCATGTTTTCTGCAAAAAAATCTTAAAAGGAGCATTTTCTTTAATTTTTTCACATAATTTAAATTCTGTGTTTTGTACATAGTGAGACAGTTATTACTTATATAAAAATATCTGCCAAGATAACGTTCACCTGAAATATGAACCACTTTGATATGGGACACAACAGTGTCAAAACATCCATTTATCCATCAAAATGAATGAATAAATAAATAAATAAAGTTGCATCTAATGGTTTTGCAGGGCACCTTTAGTTTGTTGCACGTGCTTCTTTATTGAAGATGAATTTACAGATGTGCTCAAATTTGTTCGTACCCTTACAGCTCATTGAAACAAGGCTTCATTTCTCCTGAACAGTGACTTAGTTCAAAGCCATTGTCTAATGTATGCCTGCGTACCTTTAGTATGTGATAGAGTAAACCAATAACATTGTGAAAAGAAATTATTTGTTGATTATTTTACAAAGATGTGCTGAAATAGTATGGAGTGATTTGTTGGCACCCCTAAAGAAACTATTTATCTTTGCATTATAGTCATGTTTCAAACTAAAGGTTTCACATTAATTAGTATCACAGATGTCTTCACGCT
>JAABNX020000110.1:965508-975630 GCA_015163995.2 Mormyrus lacerda | reverse complement strand
ATTATTAAGTATAAGATTCTTGGGACTGTAGCCAACCTCCCAGGATGTGGACGCAAGAGGAAATACAAGCCCAGGTTGATCAGAAGGATAGTGCAGATGGTAGAAAGAGCCAAGGAAACCATCCAAAACCATTCAAGCTGAGTTCCACGGTCAAGGTATGTAACTTTCTGATCGTACCATCCATCCCATTTTGAACAATAATGGACTCCATGGCAGAACCCAAGAGAGCTCCACTATTGACAGAAAAATGTAAAAAAGGCAGAGTGGAATTTGCCCAAATGCATGTTGACAAGTCCCAACATTTCTGGGAGAATGTACTTTGGACTGATGAGACAAAAGCGGAGCTTTTTGACCAGACACATCAGCTCTATGTTTACAGAAGGAAAAATGAAGCTTTAAAAGAATAGAACACAAACCTACTGTGAAACATAGATGGGGCTCAGTTTTGTTTTCTGGCTGCTTTGCTGCATCTGGCACAGGGAACCTTGAACCTGTGCAGAGCACAATGAAGCCTCAAGAGTACCAAGGCATCCTGGAGTGAAACATACTGCCCAGTGTCAGGAAGCTCAGCCTCAATTGCAGGTCATGGGTCCTCAAACAGAATAATGACCCAAAACATACAGCTAGATGCACTCAAGAATGGCTGAGAAAAAAACACTGGACTATTCTTAAATGGCCCTTCATGAGCCCAGATCTTAATCTCTATGGAAAGATCTGAAAATTACAGCGTGGAGATGCCACCCTTCAGACCTGATACCGCTTGAACAGTTTGCTCAGGAAGAGTGGGCCAAACTACCTGTTGACAAATACAGACGTCTCATGGTGAAGTACAGATATCGCTTGTTGGCAGTGATTGCTGCAAAAGGTGGTGCCAGAAGATGTTAAATTGATGATTAATGGTACCATCTTTTTTTGTCCGTGCCATTTTCTTTTGTTTATGTTTTGTTTATGTTAAAATAAACCATAAATCAATCAATGAATCAATAATCAAAAGCAAAGTCTGATTTGTGTTAAAAATGGAATAAACAATAAGGGATGCCATTACATTTTTGTCAGTTTCAAGACATTTCAGAGATAGTTGTGTTTCTTCTGGAAGGGTACCAACAATTTTGTCCATACCTGTATACTGTATAAATCTTTCCCTGTACTGAAAAGGATCACTAAGGCATATTCCAACAGTCCATCCATCCATCCATCCATCCATCCATCCTCTAAATGCTTCTGCTCGCTTACAGGGACTGACGCATATTATAAAAGCAAATTGCATACTTTTGCAGAAATCAAAACTGAGGAAATCATCAGGACACGTAGAATCACACGCCTATGTTTAGTAAATCTGTCCTCACACATGTAATTACCTCCACGACACCAAGGATTAAAGCGGATATTATGGAAATGTAATGCCCAAGAACTAGTGCAGTGTAAAAATAAAACAATAGAACATTTTACAGATTTACACAATATAAATCTGTGCATCTTGACGTGGGGAAAGGGTACAGATTCACGCCAATATTATAGTAGCACTTTGCAATGCAGGGCCGTTGATTCTATTAGCCAGCTAATCATGAAGCCTTTGATTAACTTCCTCAAGTATGCACATGGTGGAACGCAACCATAATGTAGCCTGGCTCAGTTTCAGTCCTGGCCTGAGAACCACTGCATGTCCAAAGCGTTATGTTGCTGGAAGGACCCGTCTGACTGTTGCGGCTTCTGCTTGTATAATTCTTCAGATGGCGAGGACTAATGTAAGTGCAACATTAATTGTTACATTTGATATTGTCAATGTGATATAATACTTTAAAAAAAACCTAAAATGTATAATTCTTCATATTAAACGTATGAACTCATCTGTTACCTTTCTGCCTGTACTGTGACAGTGAGTGGTTAAGATCTGTTGTACTATCTATTAAAGTATAAATTTTCAAACCAGTTTGTACCATCCAGCTCTTGGAAAAGGTTGACTCGTTTTCACCACCATTCTAGTTATTTCGACCACGCAGCGCTAATTGACTTTCCCAGACAGGTGGGCCCATTAAATTCCTGGAGGGATCCTGCTATAGATCTCTCTCCAGGCCCTCCGTTGAGATGCAGTCCATCATTCACTCCGGCTGCCTGAGCTGTTGAGTACACAGTTATTCCACACGTATAAAACAAGTGTCTGACTGACGCTCTCAGAATTCTTATTAGCCTAACTATAAGGCTTCAAGCACGAGTCGGTTTGCCATGCGTTTAATCAGCCTGCCTCGGGAGCGGAGACGGAACAACAGAGACGAGTGGCTCCATGACTTGTTTGGCCCTGATAATTGCAATTCTTTAGATAGAAGGAATTCAGAAGCACCATGACTAATAGAGATGAGTATATGGTGGGAGGCAGATACCTCGAGTGACCATAAAATGAAAGGCGTGTACAAAAGTATTGCACAGACAGAAAGGAATTTGCTTCACCCAAGTGCGTACATGTTTTTACCTTTGCCAATATGCGTTATACTTAAACAAGGCAAAATGAATGCATTCAAAGTTTGGTGCTGAGATGTTGTTGTTATTGGAAAAAGTGACACAGGGGAAATAGGATATGTTTGTGTAATTCTGCTCCCTAGCAAAACAAATGCAGAGACACATATAATATGATTCATACCTCGCAGCTAAAGTGCAATTGAAATTCTGTTTGTAGACATTTGTTATTCTGGATTGCATCCTCTTGGTTTCTCTGATTGCCCAGTGGGTTGAGATTCAATTAAAAACACAGACATCATGTTCTAGCCTTGGAGTTGTCAAAGAATGCCCCTGCTCACTCCCTGCTCACTCCCTGCTCACTCCCTGCGTCCCCTTTACCAGGCAGCTGCCAATGGCTACTTCCTCTGGCACTACTTGAGGTTAAATTTTGGCAATAAAAACGGAGCAGTTATTTCAGTCAGTGAACCTTCCACACACATCCCCAGAAGTTTCTGGAATGCATTTAAGATCTTTATTCATTTATCTGATGCTTTTATTTTATTTTATTTAGTTTATTTTGCGGTAGAGGGAAAGGTTGCAATTCATCTGTGCTCCCTGCAATTTGAACCTACAACCTCTGCATTGTTAGTGCAGTGATCTTCCTGTTCAGCTCCAGGAGTTTAATGTGTCAGGAGTAGACTTTTCCTTTTCATACTAACCTCTGTGTTTTTCTGGAGAATCTTAGTTTTTTTTCCCCGTTTTCCTTCGAATTACCTTATTTGCATTTCTCAACTCATATTCTTCTTTTCATGGTCGCAACGAGCTGAGCAAGTCAGATTAGACCTCCGTGGCCACAGAAAGACTTATTCTGGGAGATCCCTAGGCATTCTCTAGTTGGCGGGAGTCTTAGGTCTGCCACACTGCCTCCATCCAATGAGCTGTGTCCAGAACAGTTCCCTTGGGAGTCAACCAGTTGGCATCCTTACAAAACACTAAAATCAACTCAGCCGGCTTTTCTAGACATGAAGGGGCAGCACTTGAATTTCAAGGGTTCCTCTTGGTCTTCAAGCTCCCTACCCTGTCATGGAGAGTGAACCCAATAACCCTACAGAAAAACCTCATTGTACCGATAAACCTTATTCTTTTGGTCATTAACCACAACTCATGACAGGAGGTCAAAATAAGGACATAGACTGGTTGCACCTCATCTGACATCTTAACTCCCACTTCACTACACGAACCTCCTCAAAGCCCGCAAAACTTCAATCACCAAACCGATCTGCCTGTCAATCTCAAATTTCCTCTCACCAAAGGGACTAGCATCCCTGTTTGCCAGGCCTGGGATACTCCACTCACTTTCCGTGCAACATTGAAGAGGCTGGTCAACCTTATCATCCTGAAAATATTCAGTGCTTTCAACATTTCTGCATGGATTTCATCTTTCCTTGCAGCCTTTCCACTACGGAGGCCTCTGACAACCATAACAATTCAGCGACAGATTGATCCAGAACTGCCTCGTGTTGTAACCGTGTTCTTTCCAATGCTCAACAATATTCCCACAGCTGAACAGCACCTCTCCAATTTGGCTGAAAGCAGTCTGAGCAAGATCCCACCTCCCCCTCCTGAGCTATCAAGTGGCCAAGCATCTTTGGGCCCAACCATTTCTCTTCATGCCTTCTCCAAACTCTTCTCTCCATGAGCTTTTACCTCCTTGACTGCCTTCACTCCAACCCATCAGGCCTGTCTACCTTTCAGCTTTCTCCCATCCCAGCATTACTCTGAGACCATCAGTCTCACAGCTTCCCTTACTACAGGTGTCCACCAGCTAGGTCCATAGTTACTGACATGAGAAGCACCTACTGCCTTTTGGCTACAGCTAGAACAATTGAGACCTTGAACATTGTCTATTCAAATATCCTTGACCTGTTGGCGTGTGGCTGGTTTTTTCTGGATGTATGAGATGAATTAATCTTAAACATAAACCTCAGCCAGACTTTACTAGCAAACCCTTACTACTTGTCTAGGTTGTCCTGGTCCTTATGATCTCCTCCTTATGCGCTAAATTCAAAGTATCTAGAACACCTTATCTTAAATCAGATGACGCAGCCACAAAGCTGATAATTGACCACTGGCCTACAGCGTTCTAGTGTATTCATGAGCATCTTTCTGTTCAGATGTGGTGTTTGTTGTGGATAGTCTTTTGCTTGCACAGAAGTCCAGTAACAGTTCAGCACTCAGGCTTAGATTCAGAAGGCCATTCCAATCACGCTCCTCCAAGTATCTTCATCATTCCTTACTACAGTAGGGAAGCTGAGTCTGCAGGCATTAAGCTTTCGAGTACCTTGCCCATTTTCTCTAAGGTGGCTGTGTGCTTCAAACTGTTCTTCAGTGCATGAACACAAACAGCAGTCTGAAACGTTCCTCTCTGCAACTCTCTTGTCCACTGGGGAAAAAGGAACCTGTGCAGGCCGTAGCCTATGACTTGTGAGTATCCCAGTTCACCATGGGGAACATTTGATTAGGAGAAACATTCATGAACAGGTCTGGTTCCACACTGTCCACACTGTGCAGGGAGGTCATACCTTTCTGTATCACCAGTGCTAAAGAGGCAACGTTTCACACTTCCATATCCAATGGTTATTGCCAAGGTCTAATCGATCTGGGTCCTCCCCGCCTGTTCCTGCTGCATAAATGGCACAGCATTTGACCCCCACCTTTCACCATGCAAGTGATGAGTGCACAAGATGGCTCCACAGAACCTTTTCTGGCTGGTCATGATAGAGTTACATAGCTGGCCAAGCCACCCCTTGCATGACAGTGTCTAGCACCCCTGGCTCAAAGGGGGGGATCTTGGTAACCCTCGTCTGGGCAGGGTACCGCGGCATAATGAGAGGAGCCCTTTTGATCTAAAACATTTTTAAATAAGAACCTTTTTCCCCAATTCATTGTCCTCTAGTAATCGATTGTTAACTAATTTTATGGTTTGTGAATGAAATGCCACATTCATTCCTTTGTTGCATCTTTGTCTGAGTCGTGGACTTTGGCAGACTGCTACTGTAAATGGTGACATGTTACTGGTAAAGGGTGTGTCGTTGATGGCATTCGGACCGCTGGAATAAGTGACCTGATTCGCACTCCAGCCACCGTCCATGAGCTGCCAGGCAGGGGCATGTTGGGGGTGAAGGTTTATACTGGTGGTTTAAAAAAAAAAAACATCTCCATACGTAGCTTCCACATTTGTCAACTGCTGTGGCTGAGGATCCCCAAAGACCTTGCCCTCGCCACACTGACTAATACCCAGGAAGTGACATATGCATCATCAATCATAGTTAACCCAGACTCCCGATACAACAAAAAAAGCTGTTTCTCATTCGTCGAGTGGCACCACGTTGGCTGCTGCCGCTGACCTCTCTCCCATGCAGCAGCCGGCCGAGGGCCACCGTCATGTCGGCAGTGGCACTCTGAGAACTGACGATGGTCGTTTTGTTTTTTCTTGCTGCTCTGCTGATCACCGGTGGTCTCAGAAGCTCGGCCTCAAAAGTCCTCGTGACCAGACACTGCAGCCAACTCCCAAGGCACATGTAACAAATTGCAATTCGCTGAGAAAAGGACAAGATGCTGCTGTATTCAGGAGTGTCCGCATGTCAATAGGTGTTTCATATCTTAACTGCACTAGCCCAAAGTACCACATTTCATTTTTACACTATTTTTCTACTACTGTCATGTTTCTTCTACTTTAATGTGGTTGTGCGCAGAACTGATCTACATTGTCCAAAAAATAAAGTTTTTGTTTTCAAGTTTAACAATGTGCTAAGTGATATGTCCTAACAGATATTATTTTTTTTTTCTGTTCAGTGGTGCTGTTGGATACCACAGCGGTGCTTGGTGAGCTGGGCTGGAAGACATATCCAGTGAATGGGGTGAGTAAGTGTGTGTGTCTATGTGTGTGTTTCCTCTTTCATCTGAATGTCTACCGTCCGAAAGAAGGAATTTTCAACTGTCACTTCGCTTCTGCGTTCGGTGTTAATTCCCTGTTATTGGAGCATCGGGTAGTCGGAGTTATTCGTTACGGCAAGTTAACTCTTTCGGCGATTTTTAATGGCGTGTATAAAATTTCACGCACATTTCCTTGAAACTGCTTATCCAGCTTAGCTTTGAGGCTTTAGAGAAATCCATTCAGGATCGTGGGTATATTGTGTGCTGAGTCAGACAAAGGAAGTTTAAAGAATCACTCGTACCGGCAGCTATTGAGAGAATGTGAGAAGGAGAAGGTACCTGTTCAGAGAGAGAGAATAAAGGCAGTGGGGCTTCAGTGGCTTCTGGCCTCACGTGACACATCACTCTCTTTCCTACACACACTCATTCTCATTACCGCAAGGGACACACTCCCACGTCAGATGAAATCAATAATTAATTAGCACAGTGACATGAAGGTGATTATTAAAACCAAAGTGATTACACTCCTGTCTCCTGACTGATGTGTCCACCTAATGTATACCTTCACTATCCTATCAATCAGTCAAAACAACAAATATTCATTAATCTAAATTCATTATATTTGATGTATGTGTTTCTAGATGTTTTTGATATGTCTGATAAAAACATAATCTACTGTATGATGTATAGCATTGTTTACTAAGATATTAGCTTAGGTATGATTTAACTTCAGTGTTTATGTTTTTATAGGCACAAATTATCTGATCAGTAAACAGTTCTGCACTGCTGTTCCTATTTTTATACGTTATTTCATCATCCTGTAGGACCTACTGTTATTTATCACTTATCAGCTGTCGGCATTCTTTGGAATTATGAAAACAAAGAAATTTAGTCTTTTATCAGCACCTGGACCGTTGCCAGATTGCTGTTTGGTGTCTTTGGTCTGGTGATTTCATTGTTAATGTTTGTTTACTATGGTAGTTTGCTTTTGCTGTCAGTGTTGAGTTAAAAGGTTTCAAATTCTGAATATTCAAATTCGCCTTCAGCAAACTTTGCTGCCTTCTTTCCTGTTTTAAGTCACCTTTTGTAATTAAATTTTTGTAATCAGTGAGATTCCAGTGTATTCTTTGCGCATTGCTTGTGCTGAATGTGCACATGATATTTTTTGTAATAACATACAGGTAGCTGCCACAATGAAAGGAAACCAAATATAAATTGTGTTAGTAATGAGTAGGGCCTCCACACTCCACACGCCACTAGGCCAGTTTCAGTAGCCCTTGGCATACATTCTATGAGCGTGTGTGCAACTGTTAGTGATCTGTGATTACAGTTGTGCCAGGCACTGCTCTGTTGAGTTGTTTTCATGATCATAAATCCATTCCATGACCACTGATCCACTGCGAATGAGTTGTCACGTCAGAAATGGATCAGAATGTGTCGCCATCGGATGATCACGTGGCATGGTTTTATGTTTGGAGTAGGTCTGTGCATTTCTCTGTGCTGTGGCTGTGTTTACATTCTAAGTGAAAAGCACAAGGACTGAAGTTTGCAGACTTCTTTTGGTGCAAGGCACCACTCGTTGATCTGGATTATGAGTAACGCGCCCATTTCCACTGCTGTGTCCTTTGCACTACATTTGTGACAGAAGTATCTTTTTAAATGTAATGCCTTTTATCAGACCCGTAGTATTATTTCATGAAACTGCCCGCTCACACTGTCGACTGCATATCATGTCACCCTATCAATTTGTTTCCGTTTTTTTTTCTTCGATTCTCATACCATACGCACATGCGTCTTGGTCAGGGAGCATCTTCTTCAGTCTGCTCTTGCCCCAGCTGATCTCTCTCTCCCAGGGTCCGGAGCTGCTGTCGTCAGGGCCGCTGTACATTGTGAAACCTCAGAAAGTCGAGCATTCATCAATGAAGTTCCAGTCAGACGTGGTCTGACATTTTGTCCATCTTCCTCATAGAGTCACCTTGCTCGCTAGCTGTTTGCAGTTGGGACTAGCTGTCATTTTTCATTGTGAACCAAAGCATTATGGGACTCCAGAACCGTTCTCGTTAAATGCTTTACTTCGGCAGTTAGCCATTTTTGTTTCCTTGCAATGCACCTTGAGAAACACTATAAATTGTATGTAAAATTAACCTAAAAACTATAGTGTCCAAACAACACAACACAAAGTAAAATAAAACTGAGCAAATTACTTTCACTATATACAGTTTGTGAAACTACTGAGAAGAAGAAGGTGTTTAGTCAGGGTTTGCGATACCGTGGTTTTCAAAACTGTGCCCCTAATGCCACTGCTTTGCTTGGCTGATCATCTAAAGATTTTCTGATCTGCTCCATATGAGTGATGGTTACAATTAAAAGTAAAAAGAGAAGCGAATGACTTTTCCCTTAAACGGAATTGTATTTACTCTGCAAAAAAACCCCTTCCCTTCCCAGTGTCTGAAAGAGGGACCATTGCATCATATACATCAGGGTGATGGGAGTCCTGACAGCAGGCCTGACTCTGTGATTGAGCTGTCAGGACAGGGGCATGCTGGGTGGCGTGCCGGTGCAGTGCTTAGCAGTGCAACGTCACACTTTTGGGCTCTGCATGCTTGGAGTTTGCATGTCCTCCCAGTGTCCTCATGAGTTTCCACCGGGGAGCCTCCCCCCATCTTTAATAAAGGTGAACTGGTTTTGCCGTGCGTCTGCTTGCAATGGGTCGGCACCCCGCCCTGGGATATTCCCTGCCTTGTGCCTGTTGGTGGGGGGGGGGTGGGGGTTACACCCTTAGTGGATAAAAAACCCAAAATGACGAGTCAGCAACAGGCTTCTGTTTTGTGTTTCTTGTCCTGTGCCAGTGAGTGTTGCCTTTGAGTGGAGAAGTGTTAGCTGCCAGGTCGACCTTTCCACTTATAGTGGAACAAACCAACCGTCTGCAGATGAACATGTTTGGCACGTAGAAGATTAACCCAAAAGGTAGTTGATTCACCACCGAGGGGTAAGTTCATGTGATTATAAAGGCTACCTGGGAATATTTTTAATTGAAGTGAAAATTAAAAAAAAAAAAGGCTCGGTGTGAATAACTTCTGTCAATTAATTAATTGTGCCTCCGCTGCGTCGTCTCCATGCCGCGTTTTCAAATGAAAGGTTACCTCATGGCATTTGGAAGCACAGGTGTGCGATTTGTTTACATCCCAACAGTCAGTTGCCGAGCGGCGTCTTTTACCATTCTCCCTCACTGCAAGTCTGGCACACAGATTTATAAGCTTGTGTGTGGCAGGTAGGCACTTTGTAGGACCACAGGGACATCAGAGGCACTTCATAACCAAACTCTAATAAACAAGCTCTCTAATGTAATATCGTATTGTGTTATATATATCCAGTGGAACTGGTTTCATAACACCTGTTGCATGTTTAATTTGTGCAGATCTATCGACATTTAACAATTTAAGAAGATCTTTAACTTGTCATTTGAATGAACCTGCCCCAGCACAGGGGTCCGCATAAAATTCAACGCAATTCAGCACATTAGGTTTTCAACCTTCCAAGCTACCGCCAGTCACCTTGACTAGAGACTTAGAAAGGCTGTAACCTTGGCTGCTTTGAAGATTCGCATCGGAATTAAGATTTTATTATTTTTTTTTTAAATGATGAATTTATTTATTTATTTATTTTAAGCGGCGTTAGGAAACTATAACAGGAGTATAACAATTCAAAGCATTGTCAAACTAACATTCTGAGATAAATTACACTCCCCCCCCC
>JAABNX020000110.1:950979-965408 GCA_015163995.2 Mormyrus lacerda | reverse complement strand
TTTTTTAAGCGGCGTTAGGAAACTATAACAGGATTATAACAATTCAAAGCATTTTAAAACTAAAATTCTGAGATAAATTACACTCCCCCCCCCCCCCCCTAGTCCAGGAAGAACCTGCTTGCCATCTACACAAGCCTCGCAAACCTTGATTTGGCGTCTGCGAGCAGCCGCGATGCGCAGCCGCGATGCGCTTTTCCGGCAGACAAGCTGCTCAAATATGTATGACTCATTTCCCAAGAGGAGAGGCAGTGCTATTTATTTATATAATTATATAACACAGCTTTAAGGAATTAACCCTCCATGGTGTTGTGAGGCTCGCATAAGCATGCTGTTACGGCAGGCTTTTCGGCTGATGCTGTCGGGGCCACGGTATCCCCCGATTACCCCAGACGAGGGGGGGGTCTATAAACGTTTTCCGTTTCCTTATTTGTCGGTTTAGCTGTCTCTATAAAAAATTCCTCACTGAAGAGGGATGTTGGCTTGAAAAGCTCAAGAGTAGGGATGAAAAAAGACACCTTTGAAAGCCTGTCTGTTCCGAGTACAGGTGACCGTGCAGAACAATCATCGTTACACGGACTGTGAAATCTGAAACCCTGTTACGTGCTTTGTGTGTCGTTCTCGGGTCCACATAGGTTTTAATCCCGAGCTGGCGGAGCTTTGCAGCCGGACTGCGGCTGTCTTGTAGTCATCGGTCTGTCTGCCGGGCCGATGATGGCATACAAACGACCCGCCGGATGCCGCGGCGATGCCAATCTTGTGCTGAGGCTCACCGCGTGTGGCACATGTGCTGTCTATGTGTTCACAGCTTTGTAAAGGTTAGCCTGCATCTGCAGGAGCTCGCCGTCATCAAGCTGTACCTGCAGCGTATCAGTGACTGTTCTAGACTGTTTCTGCTGGGGAGGGGGCAGACTGGGGCCAGTTGTTCTGTTAGAGGGACCAGATGCATTTGACCTCAGTGTTCAACTATAGATTGCCAGCATGAAGAAGCAAAAGACAGTTTTGAAAACCGATACATTTTTTTATGCAGTGCTTTACAATCACGTTTTACAGTTTTTACGAATGTGTAACTCGCTCTGATTCCCTGTCTTGCTTCCAGAAGCTCGAATATGAGTGCTTCAAGAAAATGTGCTTACGTTTGTTTCGCTTGTTCTCAGTGCAGAATTTTTTTTGCCAACGTATGTAAATGTAAATAATAATAATATGTAGATACTTAGCATATGTATTTGGGGGGGGGCACGGGGGCACGGGGGGCATGCATGTTGCCAGTGCCCCACCAGAACGGCGTCTGCAGTGCACGCAGTGACTTTGTACAAAGGAATATCATTGTTGACCGCTAATTGGGCATTTTCACTGCCGAAGCCATTTTTAGCTTTGCTAATAAGTCCAGCCATATATTTCTCTGGAATGATAGTGGCTTTATTACAAATGACATGTGAGGCATCAGCACAGGCACATGGCGCCACTGGGAAGCCCGCAAGCACGGATGTGCTTTCCGGTGATATACACAGGGCACATCGTAACGTTATGGTCGTGAGAATAGTTACGGGTAGCTGATCCCTGTCACTGAGAACAGGGCAGGGGCCTTTGTCACAACAGTTTCAAAGGCTTGACAAGAGTCCAAGGTAAAAGCTTTTTGTGAGAAGCGATGGTAGCTGTTCTGTTTATTCTTCTTAAATTACAGACGTTATGGTTTTATTCCAAAGCGGAATACCTTTCAGTGATCCATATTACCTACGCATAATTCACTGACACACTCCTACGCTTCACGGTGAGATTATAAAGCATTCTCTCCTGCTTCAGGTTTACCTTACAGTGCCTGAAATGTATTTATACTTTTATGCAGGATGTGTAAACCAAGCTCAGTCTGGACACATACTTTTGTTGTCGAAGGTGCACTCAGGGGATCCGTCGGTGCCGTCCCGATAATTTGGGAAGATGTGGGAGAGCAGACTTGTCGGCATGTTGCTCTTGCTGTTGTCGTCGTCGTGAAGGTTCACCGTCTGTCACTGGGGTCCCACACAGACTTTCCTGCGCCGTGACAAGTCATGAACTTGGGAACTCGCCTCTGAAATGTCGCATTTATTCGTGACCGCCGACTTGCATCATAAGTATATAAAACAAATGAAAGTATTAACCAGGGGGTCTTGAAGGGAAGTACGGGTTGAAACCGATGACGCAGGAAATTATTTTTTGAATTCCCTCCCCGTGACCTCTGTCATTAAAAGGCTTAACCAGCGTCAGGGGATAACTTAACTTAATTGGCTCATTTCCCATCGAAGATATTCTGGGCCCCGATTTTAATGTACTTCTCACTGTACCCGGCTTAAGGCGCCGGGAGGCATAATTAGTGTTGTGGTAAGTGCAGGACAGGAAGGGGCGATGAGGAAGAGTGAGAATCGCACATTATAAGGCCATTCAGGGTGGAAATGTGGATATGGGACTTACAGTATGCCACCTTTACTCTACTCTCTTCTGTTCTGCCTCATCTCTGCATCTGTAACCATGGCGGTGAGCCAGGATGATGGTTCTTTTTGGAGGCAGGGGTTTGTGATGTAGGTGGACAAAGGCTGAGTAATGAGGCAGCGGATCTCAGTGGTAGCATTAGGGGCTACGCTGTGTGATGTACTCTCAGCAGTACCTTGGCTATATATTAATGTATTCATACTGGTATAATGTCTTACATATGGCGTAGTGGCTGAGGGGAGGTTCCTCACTTCTGCAGGGTAAGGGGTTTGAAACCCACTCGTGTGGCTGGAGTTTGCGTGTTTTTCCCCCCATTAAATGGGTTTTCTCTCAAAATCTAGCTCTGAATCTGAAAATTTCCCGTAATGCCTGATGGTGTGCGGCCTGCACCCAGACTGGGCTCCTCCTCTGACAGCCTTGGCCGTCCTTTGCTGGATTTGCGGTAGGAAGGTGGGTTATGAAATGTATTCATCTTTCTCACTCATGTTTTAATAATTTCAATAGTGAATAATCGATTTTAATTTATCTGAATAACAGAATAGAAACTTAAATGTTACTATTAGTTCTATGAAAACTTATTGTTACTTTAAATATAGATTAATCGTGTGTGTTTGTTTTTATAGATCTGTAATGTTTGTCTGTGTGACGTGTGCCGTGAGAAGATGCTCTGATCTGTGAAAAATAATATTTAGTGATCATGTTCCAGGAGTTTATATGCTTGAATCTATAAAAAATGGTCAGGTCTCCGTAAATATAACACATTATAACACAGAGTTATTTCTCACCTGTTTAGCAGGTTGCATGCATATCGACTCTCCTTCGCAGGTGAGATAATGGCATTTAATGTGCCCCTGTTATAGACTTCTGGAACATTTTCTAGCTTGAGTCTGTTAGCTCCAGAATCTCGTGGCTCCTGCTCACCACAGGTCACCCACTGGCTCAGTGCCAGAGAAAACCGCCTGAGCAAAGAATCCATAATGCATGTTGACAGGAAACTGCCATTAATCCTGACTGACATTGAGAGGTATGTGTGTGTTAATTACTGCAGGGTGCCAAGGAAGCACTTTGAGTGTGTTTCCGCTGACAGAAGGCCGGAGTCACATGACAGAAGCAGTCATACATCAATCTGGCTGAGTGTCATTTAAATTCTGAGAATTTAATATATCTATCTTTTAACATGGAAGCTGTTTTTAATTCGTTTCCCCACACATTTTAACAAATGTAGAAGCTCAGAAAGCTTGATAGATTTTTTCGGCAAGTCTTTTTAACCAATCAGATTGGAAGATCCAGCTGACAAAGAAATATAGCAAAAACGTATTTGCCTGCTTGCAATGTGTGTATCCACTTTTTCTTCCTTTGCTGCGACATAGTTATTCATTTATTTTGCAGCACCTCGGATATTTGGGGATGAAGTTTAAGACGTTCTGTATAGTTGAATAATTTGTCCTAGAACGGTAAATGTTAAAAAAGATGAGATTTTGTGTGTCGTACCAGACAAATTGCCCAGTGGAAGACGAATGAATGTATGCCAGGCAGCTGGAAAGCTGGAATGGCCCAATGGCATCGACTGACTGTCCGGTGCTCTGAGATGGCATGTTCTGGTGTATTCTGATCTCATTTCTCCAGTAGGAACACATTAGCTGTCTCAGATTGGGGGGTGGGGGAGTTTCAGTTGATTTCTGTCACATATCAGGAGTTGTTGTTGATGTTATCTCCAGGGACAGGACCAGCGTGAAGCTAAGAGATAGCATCGCTTCACTCGGACAGAAAAGAAAGTAGTTAAGAACGTCGTGGCTGAATATCTTGTGATATCCCCACTCTCACCTTACAGATATCGGCCTTTTTTCAGGCTGTTCCTGGCAGTACAGGGGAGCTGATGAAGGCAGATTTGCTGGTCTGATTTTCTGAACTGTATTTTGTTACCAGTATAAATGTACTGCAGTGCAAAGCTTTGGTGACCCAGCTACGGGTGTCTCTGCTCTCCTGGATCAGCAGAAACCTTTGGTGCTGTTCCAATTCTTAGACACAGCAATTTAGAACAAAGCATTCTAAAATAATTCTACGTTTGAACTCAATAAACAGTGTTTTTCTCATACCGCACATTATCTCTGTCTTAAGGAGAGTTCTGTATTTAATTTCCTGGTTACAACCTTAAGCCTTCCGATGCAGTTTCTTGTGCAAAAAAAGACCATAAATCATCTAATACTTGCAGGATCAGTTAGTCTAAGACTACTGTTGTTATGGTTCAATAATTTTGAGAGTGGAATGGGAATATCACAAAAGCTTGAAACATTACTATTCGGCTACGTCAATTCAGATTTTAAATGTAATTTGTTGCTGAAAGGGGCCTGTGTGTTATATGCCACATCGTTTTACATCAATTTTTTTTTGTAGATACTCAATTCAGTTTCTTTTTGTATAGACCCCATGCTGTCACAGTTGCCCTACAGCACTTGACAAACATTTAGCAAAAATAGCATCATAAGTTGACACAGCAGTTAAAGTTATACACCGATAGAGGCTGAGCGGAATGAAAATCCAAAAGAAGACAGAAGAGGATAGATCAACTTTTGGGAGATTTTGGGTAGAAAACCCCCTCTGGAGGTCAAAGGTTAACAAGCTCATATGCGCTTGCATTCTACGAATAAGCAATGCATACACACACATTATTACCAGGTATTCAAACATCAGCCACCATACAGCTGTGAGCAATATAAAAATAATGTGATAACTTACACAAAGGCCTAAAAAATACTATATGAGTCTGTTCATGGTCACTTATTCTGCACGTTCCCATCAAAGTGAAGGTTAAACTGTCAAAAATAATTGCAGTGCAAGAACAGTGCCAATCCATAGTACTTGGTGGTTCGCTGAAAGGGCTCAGATCACTTTCACACAAACAGTTTGCAGCAAACATTAACTTCTCGCAATACTGAGGTTATATTAGTCAATGGTAAAAAAATAACGGTGGCCTTATGTAGAAACAAAGGTCAATAAAAGTGATAGAGTTCAATTGCATTGTTTTTCAGCAAAAGGAGAGCCGGTCCTGTATAAAAACTAATATTATCTGAAGACACGGCATGTCTAGATATTGCTCTGCATAGCTTCAGTTCTAGGAAACAAAACTGTCTAGGGATACAACTTAAAAGTTCTTCCTACAGTGAACACCACTCAGCATATTGGAGATCTGGTTAAGTTATACTCAGAAGAGTATGTTTAATAGCGAGTGACCCGTTAACACTACCTATCCATTTTAATCCTACATTAAAATGCATGTGAATACCTTTCGCCATGCTCCAGGGGTCGAGGGCGGGGGGTCAGTAGGCTTGGGCAGTGTCTAATTTTTCATGCTGTCGTACAGCTCAGACAGTACGTTGCAGTATACAGTACTTTCAAGGTATTTCCAAAAGCAGCGGTATTCCAATATTTTGTAACCTTGGCGCTAAAATGCTGCATGATCAAAAATTGCAGGGGGTCCCTTTGCTGTATTTCGTAGCTGCATGAAAGAAGCGAGGAAATGGATGGATGGAAAATACTGTGGTAAACCGTGTTTCCATAATGCTGCCCAAGCGTTTGCACACCATTTGTACACCAACAACATTTTTAGTATTATGATAGCCAAGACGTTTCTTGGCTGTTTGATATCAATACGTGCAAAATGCACACTTTGTGTTAACTAAAATTTTTTTATACTTTTATGTATATATATATATATATATATAGTGCACACATCATACACACACGTATATATATATCTATATACTCACTATCAGTCAAAAGTGTTTGCACACCACAGGCTTTTACCATTTCTCCATTTCATAAACTTTTTTTATTTTAGATTTTTTATTCTTGTGGCGCATTGGAAAGTTTGAGTGACCAACAATAAATGAAAATATAAGTCAAATAAAACACGTTTCCTTTATAACATGGAAAGTGCATGTCTGACATCCTATTAACTGGTTGTATGGTCATGGCATAGTTGGAAATTCTCAGCTGTCCTTTAAGCTTAAATGCACTAGTGACCTGTTTCATCCCATACAACAGAGCAGTATTTAATGTCCCCTGTAGAAAGAATGGCTTGAATTTTCTCTGATGTTGTAACTACTTAAGGAGGTTACTTTGATGAATCAGTATAAACTAACTTGAAATGAAAGTGAATTTAGTTAATGTAAAATAACATGGAATTGTGAAAAATATTTTATGTGTGTGTGTGTGTTTTGTGTCTATTTATATATGCATGAAAGTGATACTGCAGAATTTTACTCACTATGTTGAGGTGTTTGGCAGAATTTAATCATCAAGGAAATTGAATAAGGGGGAAAAAAACTTTAAGACTCCAAAAAATGTTCAGCATTTCCAAAGCCTCTGTCTCACTCATTAATGCCTTTAGCCAGTTTGAGAAGTAAGTGATCACAAGGTCCCAGAATGATTTAAAAATTAGCAGTTGACACTTTGTTCGACTAATGGTTGACTGGTTCGACTAACCTTGGACTGTTAGAAAATAAAATAGTGACAAAAAGGGAAAAAATGAATACATTTACACAAAATTTAATCCAAAATGTACGAAAACTGACAGAACAATGTCATTGGTTTAGGTCTTAATTTTAATGTGTTGGAAAAATAAAATAAAACTCATCATTGGTAACCTACAGATCTTACAAATTGGTCCATTCTGCTGCACATCATTACTGGTATCCTGACTTCAGCAGCTTTCTGTGCCTTTACATTTACTCACAATAAAATGGTTACAATGGAAAATGAAGTGTATCTTTGGACATCAAACAGTGTTTTAAGTGTCTCTGTTCTTTGGAGGGAGTAAGCTTTAGCAATCATCACTATTTTTCTCAGCTATTGCTACTCAAGCACTACAGATAAGCTGCAAGACCCAAAAGTATTTTTCAAGTGAAGGCATTACAGTCTCATAGTAAACAGGGGGAGGTCAGATTTTTAGCGCCAGCTTTCCTCCTTTCAGAGCATTTCACATTTCTTCATTTGTAAGGGATGATTGATTTCTGTTCCTGCCTTTCCGTCGCAATGTGTCTCTGTCGTATCTGTATCCATACTGTCCTGTCTCACTTCGTTTCGTGAACTTTTATGCAGACCAGCAGCTTAGCATTTCTCAACAAAGTATTTTTCTCTCCGATCCACACAGAGGTTTATTGAACAGTATGTAGCGTTTACTTTTGGTTGACTGTTAAATGTAGGATACTGTTCTTTAAGCTGAGGTTAGAGGTACAAACTAAGCACTTACCTGTTACTTTTATTGTTGTTTTTTTTCTGAACTCATTTTCACTTTCCTATATGTTGCGCAAAAACACAATGTTATATTAGCATTACTTGAGTCAGAGTGTAATTATTGGTTCTAGGGAGTCACTGTAGCTTTGAGGAGTCTTTGCAGCTAACTAGTCTCCGGAACAGTGTATGTTATCCTGTATCACCAACGAAGCGAACATTAAGAACCGCTTGAACTCCCCCAAAGGACATTTGCGTTTATGTGCAGCTTAAAGTGTTAAAGATGTGAATAACATGCTTCAAGCAAAGTAAAGAAGACTCTAATTCCCTGTGTAGTTTGTATCAGCGTGACAAATTGCTGTAGTGCACCTTAAGGAATTGCTCCGATTTACCAACTAATGGTGCCTGGTCTTTCCCATCTTCTGACAGTGATAAAGGCTGTGTTGCAATAATTGAAACAAGGGCATATTTATCCTGGAGGAACCACTAACATTTCCCACAAATAGGAAAAAAGGTTAATTTTCCCAGCTGCTGGCGCTGCTTTCGGAGCTCAGTCTATGTTTATGTTTGCCCTCCTTAATTGCGGCTTTTTCCCTCCGTAGAATGTAGTGCTTCCAGTTTTGTCGGCATTTTGTAGAATTCTTTCAGACCTCATTACATGGGTCAACCATTGTAAGATTAAAGATAAGTAAAAATTCTAAACATATCAAACAACATTTATACATTATTAGAATATTTATGTAGCTGTCTGTTAATTTTTTTTTTGTATAACCAGTGAAATAATCTTGGTCTATTTTGGCCCTTTTTCCTCTAAGTATAGTATAATCTACTGGCTTTTTTTCTCTTGCCGTGTCTTGTCTTTATTTATTTATGCGTAATGTTATTTATTAAATTCTGCAGAGGGAACATGGGTATGCTAAAAAAAAATTCCCAGCTATTAAGTTATTAATGTGCAGGTAGCTATACAGGAGAGATCTAGGCCCTTAATTCTGCTGATTAATTACAGCTTTACTTCCTCCCCCTCACTGAGGGGCTTCTTTGTGACCTAAGGAGATATCAGCAGCAGCCCCCCCACCCCCCCTAACCCATGTACACATTATGAATAGGGCTGGGAATATTCAGAGGAATCAGTGCTTCTTTCTTAATCACGGGGGATGCAATCATGGGTGTGTAAAGGGACGGGTCCACAAGGACATTGACCCCAGCTGAAAGCTGATTGGCCCCTGGAGTGCTCCCTTCCCTGTCACTCACAGATTCAAAACTTATCATTGACTAATAAAATAATGAAAAATGAAATCCTAGAATCGCTTCTTGATACTTTTCATTTTTGTGAAAAAAAAAAATATTACTGTAATATATATGTGCGTGTGTATGTATGTATGCGTGTGTATATATATATATATATAGTCTTATGGTGTTATAAAAACAATATGTTTTGTATTTTGTCCTGCTTGGACCAGTGCTGCAGGAAAACACGCAAACGCAGCCATTTCTCCTACTGAGAGTTTTCTTTAAGCCATTTTTTTTTTCCATTTTTGACGCGGTGGCCCACCTAGAGTGAGAGTAATCTCTGGCATTTACTGCATCCGAAACCAGGCTGCTAGATCTGTGCTCAGTGGCATTTACCAAAATGCTTCCACCTAATGAGAGGGCAGATTAAGAGCTGCCTTTTGCATAGGTTCTAGGTGCACCGAGGCAGCAGAGAATGCATCTCCGTGCAGTTCATCAGACTCTTGCTTGACGTGGTTTTTCCACCAAGGAGGTGTGTCCTGATCTTTTTTTTAGTATCTGCCTATTTTAATTAATTTGCCGGTCGCTGCGAACAGGACAGGATCCAACTTCACTTGTTCTAAGAATTGAATAGTGATTCAATTATGCATTAATTAACACCCATCTCCGTTAAGAGATTGTGTTGTCTAAATATTCAGTTTTCATTACCCGCAATTAATACTCGATCATTTTAGAAACCTACAAAGCATTCCACTTTTAATTTTATTTTTTAGATAAAAGGAGGTGAAGCGCCAAACATATCACTGATTTAATGAATTCTTCACCTCTGCCTTTCTCTTTCAAGTTCTTAGTTGAAGAGAGATCCCTCGCTAGTGTTACAGTCTGCATTTACAGACAAAAGTGTGTATTTTGCCTTGAATCTGCAGTAAGGGATGCCGCTCATCTAGCACCTGCCTGACGCTGAGACCTTTTTCCTCTCCATAACAAGACCCCCCCCCCCCCAAGAACCAGCACATCCCTCTTAACTTCAACAGTGTTAACATGCAACACGCCTGTTAGTTACGACCTTCTGTCGACTCTGTTGTGTTTGTCTTCTCATTATCTGTGTACCACATGTTGTCACCAGGACTGTAAAGATTTTATACAACCACAGTATATTTTTATTAGGAAGCTGTTTTACTTAGAAACAGCTGCTTACCAATATACGGAATGTTCCAATTCCTCTGCAGACTCAAACCATCTCGCAGCTGAACTTGTTTCTTATATGATTTCACAAAAAGCATTTTAATTGGGCCAAAAGCTTTAATCTTCTATAATAATAAATTCAAAGCACAGAATGTTACAGAGTATGACTGGAGCATTGTGTGGGACCGACGTGTAACAACCACCTACAACAAGCACCTGGGTTAGGGGGATGATTTCAGAGATTATTGCCTTCTTTTGTACGTTTATGTGAGTCTGATTGCTCCTGTTGATTACATTGGGCACTAGATGGGTCATTTTTAAGTCTGTCTGAGATATCTGAGAGTGAATTTTTATATATATAAATACATACATACATATAGTAAGTATATAATGTATATAGAGAACATAATATACTGTGTGTGTGTATGAATATATGTATGTGTGTGTGTGTGTGTGTTTATTTTAATTATATATTTTTAATTTTAAAATAAAAATAATATTATGTTAGGTTCATGAGTACTTTTTTTCAGTTTTTTCTCAGATGCTCTGATCAGGGACAGCAAAAATTTGCAGCACAGATCATCATCAAGGATAACACTATAAAACACTGCCTCATGTAATTTGAGTTTTATCTTACATTTTGAGAACAGGTTGATATCAGAATTATAAAATGCACAGCACAGCCACAGTTTGTTATGAGAGTGCCTTGACATGATCTTTAGACCTGCAAAGACTTGTATGGTTAAGGTTTGATGGTTTTTATTTAAAGAAAGAAAGAAAGAAAGAAAGAAAGAAAGAAAGAGAAAGAAAGAAAGAAAAAGAAAGAAAAAGAAAAAGTCACTGCTTTTTGAATAATAATCCAAAGCACAAGATCATTAGAAAAATCAAGGGATTTGTGTGGCTGCTGACAATCTTATTAGGGCGAGGACAGGTCAGGACAGGACAGGACAGGACAGGACAGGACAGGTCAGGACAGGTCAGGACAGGACAGGACAGGACAGGTCAGGACAGGACAGGTCAGGTCAGGTCAGGACAGGACAGGTCAGGACAGGACAGGACAGGTCAGGTTGGGGATCATGCACTAGTACAGTGCACAGCTGCACCCGCCAACAAAATACCTCCTGATGTCCTGTCCAGTACCATCCTCCGAAAATGGCCGTCTACCTGCTGGAGCCAGGTGTTACGTGGGCGTCCCCTTAGCCTGGTCCTGCGAGCCGCATCACCCTCAGGGAAACATGCCACATGGTCATAGTGCCGTAACTGACGCTCCCTCACAACGCAGGTAATGTGCCTCATTCGGGACTCCCTGAGCAGCTGCTTATTCGACACAAAGTCACACCAGTGGTACACAAGGATTCTCCGAAGAGACACAGTACCGAAGGAGTCCAGTCTTCATCTCAGCTCACTGGATAGTGTTCATGCTTCATAGCCATACAGCAATACAGGGTACACCAGGACTCTAAAGTCTTGGACAAATATATGGAGAGTACCACACACCCCTTTCCAGTGACCTCATGACCCACAGTGCCCAATTAATCTGTCTACTGACTTCATAGAAAGAGTCACCAGTGACCGTAATGACGCTCCTGACGCAAAGGAACCTCTCGACATGGTCGACATTCTCCCTGCAGACAGACACACAGCTGATGGCTGTGCCTAAGAGGTCGTTAAAGGCCTGGATTAGGGCTAGATTGAAATCTTAATATACATCACCTGTGGCACGTAGACGTCTCAGATCAGCACTTTTCAAATCAGCCAGAGATTCTACAGCAATCTTCCTATTTGTCAATTCTGCCTGTGGCTTTATGTTATTCCAAGCTGGGATGCGGGGGCCCTGGAGCCTATCCCACTCTGCACAGAGCACAGCAGAGGGGTGCATCCTGAAGAGGATACCAAACAGATGAGACACCAATTAACCTAACAGCATGTCTTTGAGCTGTGGGAGGAAATCGGAGCACCTGGAGAAAACCCACATAACGCAGCAAGATCCTGCAGATTCCAGACAGAGCGGATGCAGGATCGGAACCCCCAGCGCTGGGGGTGTAAGACAACGATACCATCCACTTCATCAATGTGTCACCCTGATGCATCCGTCATTTTCATACGCCTTCCACTGGAGAGACAGACGGTTTATAAAAATACTTGTAACTCATGTGCAGCTTTTTTTATTTTTAACATACTGGCAAGTCCAGCATGGATAATAGTAAATATGCTCCTAAAACTACATTTTGGATGCAGTATCTTTGCATGTCCCCTTGCTTTGTGAAGTTTAAAGGATTTTGTGAGGACTAAAGGAAACTAAATATTGATTTATACTGCAAGCCTTACATCAGAACAGAAGAAAACACAGAAAATTAAATTTACCTGTGTCATGTATTGATTTTTCATTTTTTTTTTTTTTCCGGTTGATACCTGTAAGTACTTGTAGAGTAGTGGTCACATACCCCAAGTTAGTAGTTGTTGAGGGTCAACTTACTGCAGGCTTACTCCATTCTAAGACCATGGGAAAGCCAACCTACAGTATTAGTGGTGAAAAAAACAGTGCAGCATGGCTGTACAGGCCAGAGAACAGCTGTAAGGGTTAATAAGCAGTCAGAGAACAAGATGGTTTCTGGCCGCCCTGTTATCTCTCTAAAGCAGTTTCCCGATCCAGTCCTCAAGGACTGACAGACAGTCAATATTTTTGCTCCCTGGGACGGGATCGGCTCTATGCGAAAAGAAGCGGAACTGAACATCAGCAAAAACAAAACTGGGGGAGCAAAAATGTAGACTGTCTGGCAGGATAGTGGGAGGGAGGAAAAACGTGGGCTGTCTATGGGTCCTCGAGCAGCTTAAGGTCAAGAAAGTCTAACTATAGTTATGATGGCCTTTAGCGCAGTGTTTCCCATCCCGGGAGCTGGGAAGGAGCAAAAATGTGGACCTTCTGTGGGTCCCTGAGGACCAGGTTGGGAAAGACTGCTCTAAAGATTAGTTTGGCTTTCTTGACCTTAAGCCACTCCTCTTTGCACCTAAGAGTGATACAAACTCACAATGGAGGAGCTGGGGGAGTTGGTCACTGTCTGGTCTTGACATGAACCTGACACTGCATGGAGACAGGAGAGGTGCTTCCAGAATCCCAAGCAATGCACACAGGAATTAACTGAATCTATTTCCTGTAACTCTTAAGCTGAGGGTGCCCAGTGCATGCGGACTGCAACCTGAACTTTGGACAGATGCAGGATGACCACAGCCTTCTCAGACAAAAATGTCCTCAATATTTAAAGAATATAAACTGTGGGATGTTGCAATTCCATCAGAATCATGCAGGAGCAAAGTACAGCTTCACCAGAAGGTTTCAAAGAATCCTGAATGAGGCAGTTTCTTTTTGCAGGAAAAAGTAAACATTGAGTAAGTAGCTTACAGTGTTTCATCCCAGGAACAGTAATGGAGCTTGAGTGTTTTGGGGCACGTGGGTGATGGCAGTGTTCCTTTTTTCCAATCCCTTTTATTTCCTGTTCCACCAAAGTTGCCCAAATGACTCAAAACATAATGAGAAAGCAGTGGGATTTGGAGACAGATAAAGCGGGTAAATGAAGAGAATGCCAGGTGCAGCATTACCATTAGATTTTATTTGATTCCTTTGTAATCAGAACTTTATTAACTTTCTTTCCCCTCTGGTATAAAACGTAATTATTCACTCCGGGGTAATTTTACAAGGAGATCAGAAATCCATCACTGAATGACAGCTGGAAAACCAGCTTGAATGAAATGTTTGCAGACTGGCTGCTGTGTGAGGAGAATTCACATTCAGAAAGTCACCCGCGGCCTTTAACTACTGAATACTAAGGTGCCTTTAAATGTATGATAGACTAAATTTAAACATTGGTTTAGTCTCTTCAGAAAGGGGAAAGTTAATAATTTGAGGCTTTCAACGGCTATATTACCTCTTTCCATCATATTTTCCATAATAGCTTATCCAATATAGCAGGGGTTCCCAACCTTTTGATGGCCGCGTTTGCATTGTACTTTCTGCAAGTACATTGTACTTGTCTACCAGACTTGGGAGGTGCTGGTGGTAAAAATTTGTTGAACAGAGAGAGGGGATGCTAGAAGTAAAAAAAAAAATTAATTAAAAAGGCGTGGCTTGCAAATATTTCGTTAATTTTTGGAAATTACAACCCTGCAATACAGGGTCTCTGTAAGGCTAGAGCTAAACCCAAGATAGGGCACACAGTCACTCTACAGTATGTGTGATGTTTGCACAAGGATGCACACAATCGCACTATGTGTGATGTTTGCTCTAGGATACCCACAATCACCCTGTGTGTGTGATGCTTGCA
>JAABNX020000110.1:909842-950879 GCA_015163995.2 Mormyrus lacerda | reverse complement strand
GTGATGCTTGCATTAGTTGAGCATGCTACCTCATTTTGTTTTCACAAGCAGAGTTACAATAAATTTGACATGTTCTTGACTTTGACACCTACAAAATGGGCATTTTAGATGTCCCAATTCATATAGCCTGCATGTTTTTGGACTGTGGGTGGAACCAGAGTTTAGAGGAATCCCATTCAGAGATGGGGAAAAGAGGCAAACTCACAAATGCCCACAAAGCTGGGGTCCGGAATCGATCCCATGATGCTGCCCATGGCACCTTGTGATTAGACTTACGTCCTGTAGGAGTTCATTAAAGGTTTAGCGACTCGATAGTCACATTCAGCATAGATCTGCGTGGATCTGCAGCTCCCTTTCATAACCCCCTCATCACTTCCACTTCCCCATCTGCTGCAGGTATGTGTCTCTCCCAGGTGGAGCCCTGCAGACTCTGCTCTCCAGAGGCTTTGATGCCGTCAAGGTTGGAATAAATAAGGAGGCTCTCCTGTTGATGTTTGGGAGAGGTGCAGTCAGCCACCATGATGCAGAGCAGATGAGGAGGATACAGAGGATGATCACACTTTTTCTGATGTCACTTTCTTTTTTCCTTTCTTATTCCCTGATTGTTAATTAAAGGAACACGTGTGGAAAGGAAGGAAAAGGAGGCAGGTTCTTCACTGCTTGGTGAGGAAGAGCACAGATTCAGCTGAGATGATTCCCCTTCCTCTGGGGACAGTTTCAAGTTTTCATTTGTCACATACACAAACATACATTGTACATGCGTGTAGTGAAACGCTTTTTTCACCTGCTTCCTGGATTGTGCTGAAAACGACTATATATGGTAACCAAATATAAAAGGATAACAAATAAAATAAAAATGGCAACGCAAATAAGATAAACAATGAAACAAAATGAATAGAACAAGAAAAAATAATAAAACAAAAATGTCAAGCAATCATATAAATATCTGTATTTACATAGGCATACGTCACAAAGCTGTAAGCTGTAACATGGGGAAGGTCTGGCCTACGTGTTGCCAGGGTGCAGAATTAGATACACAACTACAGCAGCGCTACACATTAGACATGCTTATCAGAAGTGGTGCCGTTTTGTCTTGTCTCACATTAAGGTGTTAAAATTATGGGGGAGTTTAAAATTTCATAACATTACCATCCAGACTCAGCCTGAAGTGAAAAACGGAATTTAACTTTACAGGGAAAAGGTTCTTGGCGCATGAATGTTCATTTTGCTAATGCTGATTGTCGAATGAAAAATCCTGTTTTAAAGCACAAGTCCCTGGTATCACAAAAACATTTTGTAGTTAAGTATCTACTATTTTTATTCCACCCTGTTATTACTTATTGTGTACATACTCATTGTGTACATGCTTTACATTAACTGCAACTTCATGCATTTGTAAATCATTCATTGCTCCTTCATAATACCTTACCATCCTAACATACCTTAACATCTTTAATATACATTAATAACAAACAATAAACAATGATGATGTTTATTGTTATCACATAATATTTGTTATTCATGTGTATTAAATCTAAGGTATGCTAAGGTAGACTTATATGCTCCTTATGAATGTTTTATGAATGCATTATAAATATATACTTAGGTGCACTGAATGTTCTATGAATGCATAATGAATGCATTATGAAGGTAAAGTAATGTAAAGCATTGCCCACATTGTGTTATGTTTCTAAAGCCTTGTGTCCAGCCCACTGTTTTGCACTGCCCCGTGCTTTGTACTGTAAGTACAGTGAAGACTGTCCCCGTGTCGCTTGCGGTCTACATGTTGCACTGCGATCCTGGGGGACCGCTGTATCACACCGCTGTATATCTGTATATGGATGGTATGACAGTAGAGCCCACTTGAATTGACCTTAAATCTTTAATGCTTTCAAACATACCGCAGCTTTTTTCATTGGCTCAGCAAGGTATGCAGCTCTTAAATGTCTCTTGAAAGCTTTAGAAAAAATGGGAGACAATAAGAAACAGCAAAGTCATGCACAGTTGTTGTTAATTTTAATACTAATTTGATTGTCTCTTACATATCAGTCTCGTTTGCAAACATCTTGAAGCCCACAATTACACGCTAAAGTAGTGGTTGCAGGGGGATATGAGCCCCCCCCCCCCTCCCAGCACAAACTGCAGGCCGCAAGGCGCCATGTGGGAGAGGTGCGGCTCCTCTCTGACTGACCCTCATGGGGCGGCCGGCTCACTTACAGGAACTCTGAGAGGAGTGCCCTGCACTATCCCTTTAACTGACGCATCCCCTTTAAACATATGGGGATAGTAAGGCTTGGATGTAACTGAGAACTTATGAGCCGGGATGGAACTTAAGAATTTTTTGAACTAGCCGACTGGACTAGTTCAGTAAGTAATGTAATCTGGCATTTTTATTTTTTTTAACTAGCTTGCGGGCAAGTGTGCAGTTTTTTGTACTTGGCCCAAATTGCTAAAGCACTGACCTCAGGCCAGTGGGTGAGTTTATTCTTCAGCCCAGCTTATGGGTGAACAATGGGTTTCATGTGCATTGTGGAGTTTTGGCTACACGTGACCCGCGAGGCCAAGTGTGCCCTGCTGACGTTCATAGACGCGGCGAATTGACGTGAGGAAGTGACATCCTGTCGGGCTGTGAAGGCTGGGGGGGATGGGGGGGAGCACTGCAGGAGGTCCTGAGGGCCATGGAGGAGATCCCACAAATTAGAATGCAGTGAAATATGTCAATATGCAGGCAGCGTAACCAATTAGCACCAAACAGCATGCTCGTTTAGAAAATGTAGCCTTCTTACAGTGACCGTGACGTCTCAGTAACATGGACAGTGCGAATGCTTCCACACAGTGGACAGTGTGAATGCCCTGAATGCTGAGAAATGAATGTGTCTGGGGCTCCGCAGAATCTTTACAAATAAATTCGGAGCTCAAGCCAAGGATGCAGCCTCCCAAAACTTTAACCCTTGAGCATTTTCCTTTTTTTTGTTAATTTTCCCAGCATGTCCCTGGCAGCTGCCAGTCTCTCTCTGGTGCCACATAAACCTAGCGCACCACTCAGAAGAGGCTCCTGTTTCTTACTGTTGTACTATTATTTTCTCCTTTCCTTCTTCAAAGATACTTGTGCTTTTCAGGTTTGTCACCAACTCTAAGCACTTTTTAAGTGTGTGTATATATATATACTGTATATATATATATATATATCAAAGAAAAATACAGTGTTTCCCAAAAAGATTCATGTTTCCTTTGTGTGTGTTTGGAGGAGGACATTATGTATATATTACGTTATAAACCTGTTATTTACACATCGAGACAATTTTTTCATTCCCTGCAAGGAGAATTGGAAAGCTGAGTTTTCTAAAAATCTGTGACTGCAATCAAAAAGCTAAAAATGCAAAAAAGTATTTTTTTTGGTTACTTATGGTTAATGTTAGGGCTGAGTAGGGGTTAAGGTCATCATGTTGGGATGGGAATTTTCTCCATAGAAATGAATGGAGAGTCCCCACAAAGATGTAATTACCCCCGTAAATATCCCCGTAACATAATAAATATCTGTTTTTTTTTTCTCTTTTCCTGGTCCCCATAAGGAAAAACTCTATTTTATAAAAGTGATTACTATGAAAAAACTAAAAACGCAAAAACACTTGTGTTTTGTTTGGTTACTTATGGTTATGGTTAGGGCCGGGTAGGAGTTAATGTTGTCATAGTTAGCATTAGCATTTTTCCCATAGAAGTGAATGAGCGGTCCCCATAAGGATTGATATACCCGACTTGTGTGTGTATGGAAGTGTGTGTGTGGATTAGGTTTACATTACATTGTGAGGATCAAATATTCCCCACAATGTAATAAAAACCATTTTATTATGTTATGGGGACCATTTTTTAGGTCCCCACAGAAATGTGTGAAAGCAGTCAAAAAAGTAAAAATCCAAAAGTCTCATATTTGTTTACCTATGGTTGATGTATTTAGAGTTTTCCCCATAGAAATAAAAGTCCCCACAAAGATATAATTACAAACCTATGTGTGTGTGTGTGTGTGTGTGTGTGGTAGGTATTTCTGGGATGTGCATGTTATAGAGATGCCCGAAAAGTGCTGTGTTACAGAACTGAATGCCAGATGATCCAGGCTGTTTCTGGATGGTGATGGTGGGTGTATCTTTGATCTGTGTCCACCGTTTATCCTCCATTGACTTCTGCATCCTCTGCCTGTACCTTCGAGCTGTAATCCTACTCCATCAACTTCAGGAAGTCTTCACATGATCATTAGTATACTGAAAATGTGAAAACGGATTTGAGTACCTTTAGCCCGCAAGTCAGCGACCGAAAACCATGAAAAATGTCACAAAATATGAAGTTGTCCCTTGTGGTAGTGTGGAGAGTTCATGTTGCATGTCAGTGACCAGAGTTTTCTGACCATAAGTCAGCAGCTGATGCTAAATAAATGATTGGATAGTCTGCTGTAATGGGAATTGGGGCCTAACTTGAGCTGTTAGGCATTACATTAGCACATAGATATGGTCACTTCAGCAAGGATCAGAATGTAGCCCCAGAGATGGCTGAATTATTATTCTTTAATTTACAGCTTTTGTTTGATTATCCCTGTAGATTTCGAGGTCTAATTAAACAGAGCACTGGAGAGCTCAGTCAGATCCACAAGTCTTTAGTTGTTTACGTGTGAAAGCTGTTTTCATGCAAATTGATTTTTGTTTTCATAAAAATATGTCATAAGGGTTTTTGTAGTGAATTGCTTATTAAATTATTCAATGAAAATTGTTTCTGATTTAAGCTCATGCACTTTTAAAATGAGGTTTCTAAGCTTCGAATTTCTTATTACTGCAGTCATCTGGGGTCTTGCACATACTGCCCTATTCCTCTGTAACAGAGCTGATGATAAAAACGGGGATCCTGAAAAAGATTTTTATTTGTATGCAGCGGAAAGGGCTTAGAGCTGTGTCTTGTATCCAGTCCGCATTGTTTATTCTTCTAACTAAGCTGAGGGAAGGTGTTCACAGGCCTAAAAAGTAAGTCAATAAATGCGCTCGATACATACGACATTCATTACAACTATGGATTTTTTGCTGCTAGAGCAGACAGGGGACACATCCAGGGCCGTGCCCTCTGCTTGTCACAGAGAGGAGCCATTTAGCTCACCTGGAGTGGCATTGCTATATTTGGCTACCTGCTGTAGAGTGTGTGGTGTCTGTCTGCGTGCATGTTTTTTGCGTGCACATGCTTGGATAAGTGCAGTCTGTAGCAGTACAGGCCAAATGCTGAATTCCACCCAAGTTAACCGCGTTCCAGTACAAGTCGGAAAGCCATTTAACAATACCAGTCTTATCCAGGTTCATCATTAGTCATTTTTAGCAATAACTGTCAATAACAATGCATTTCATGGTATTTTGTGCATACAAACACTCTGTTTCACTTCTGTTGATAAAGGGTGCAGCCATCTTGAATTCTGAGGTCGGGATTGCAGAGGTTCTTTCACGGGGCGTTCCAGTTGAAATTTTCAACTGAGAATTTGGGAATTCCGAGTTCAAATGGAATGCAGCAAAAGCCCACGTGGTACCTTAGGGAAGCTTCACTACCGCTGCCCCGTGCCTGAGTCAAACTGAAATGCTAAGGTGCTAAATGCTAAGCTGCTAAGTTAGCGCCCCCACAGGAGATGGCACCCTAGATGGCCACCTGTATCACCTAATAGGTTGATTGGCATTGGTCTGGGGCCAGATCTCCAATCTGCAGGGGAAGATCCTTGGAAGGCCCGGCTGCTTGCGTGGAGGGACAGGTGAACATCAGTAACATCAGAAAGGGTGCCAGTTTAAGTCGTATATGCAGTATATGGACTGGGTAACTGGCTATCGCATATTTCCATAGAAGCTATAAATTGTCATTGGAGTTGCTTAACCCTGTTGTATGTTTGGGTTGTTTCATACCTGTAAAAATTATTCTTGTTCCCTTTGAAATTTTTGAATCCTTGCTGTTTGGTACATTTCGTTTTCCCCCATGTTGTATTATTTTATTTTGTGAAATATTAACATCTTGTATTTCTGCTCCATTAGGTAATTTTTTTTAGTATGATTCTGCGTATTATACATCCCTTATTTTTGACAGCAGATTTTACATACATGTGTCTCCAGCGATTTGAAAAATGATTGAATAAAGGTCAGCATCCAAAAATATCTGCTTCTCAGCTGTGATATTTACATTTTTATCCAGACTGAGGTCTAATTTCAACCCTCCATATCTAATAAATAAATCCAGAGATGTAGTTGATAATTATGGCTCTGGAAGTAGATCCAGGACAAACTTTTGTACCCGGAATGTTCCTTGAGACATTTATTTTTCTGTGTGTTTATAATAATTTGAAATAAGCTCTGCGCCTTGCTTTACTGAAGCCGTTCAGGTCAGTAGATCCCCTTTGATGTTAAACTTCCTGACATTTTGGCCACCGGCCCAGTCTCTTTTCAGTCCCACCATCTGCTGTGGTGCCCATATGCCACGCCCACAGGTGATGGGGGGTGTGTGCTAGTCGTCTTTGTGTGTTATGATTGGCTGATAACATGGCACCTTGGGCCACAGGAATTTTTTTGTTGGCTGAGGTAGTAGCTTCTGGGTGACGGAAGGAAATGTGTGACCGTGAAGCACCAGACTCAGTGGTTTGCGAAGGCTGACTTGGGTATTAATTTCCCTGTTTTCTTGCTTTTTCATCATTTATTCGTCAGTATATTTTCACATAATTCCAGCATGGTAAGAGTCGTGTGCCTTCAGATGTGTTCGGGTCGTGTTTGATTGTACCCCATGCTGCTTCCCTTCTCCCCTCCGCTGTAATTCAGTGTTGTCCCCCCTCCGCTCTCGCCGCGATTTGGGTTTCCCTCTCCCGCAGGTGTCCTGAGTATGTCCTGTCTGTATTTACTGGCTTTATCCCGTCGTCACAGAGAGGCTTAAGCCAACCCGCTGCCCCCGAGGTCCCTTTCATGGGATTGACCGGCCTGCTTGTCCTCCTCTGTTCCCAGAAAACAATTTTTGTTGTTTTCAGCCAAAGAATCAAACAGCAGCACAGCCGGTGGAAATGCACTTACACTGTCCTCTGATGCAGCATTGTGATATGGTGAATCTTTAGCTCGTTCAGATGTACTTGGCATCAGTCCTGAAGCACAACAAATGCTAAGATTCATTCAGAACTCCTCAAATCAAATATTAACTACATTCACACATGTAAGTCTCTTTCACCGTAACACATCACTATTCTTCTTTTGTTTTTCACTTTGAAAGAATATGAATAGTAATTCATGGTGCTTTCGTGCCCATTTTATTTTTATTGTTGCCCTTGTGTGTTTTGATTTCCCAAGCTGAAACTGTCCCGTAAAGGTGTCCTCCCAGATCAGATAGGTCTCTGCATCCTTTGCAGTGTTCCTGCATGTCAGAAGCCCGCCCCCTCCCCAAACCTGCCGGAGTCTAGCCTGGAACATCCTGCTGCGGAAACCTCCAGCTTGTGCAGAGATCTCCTTTATCATTTGTTATTTATTGTGGACGCTCCGTATTCTGAAAAGCAATAGTGTAGAAAGTAAACACATTTGGGGGGTGGGATGTATTATTGTTTTGTGGATTTCTTGGCAAAACAATGTCATACGGTAACAGAAAATTTAAGAGACCACTCTGTATTTTTAAACAAATCCGCATTTTTAAATCCTGGTTCTGCTGGCTGAGGGCTACACTGAGCAGCAGGTTGCCTCCAGGTTCAAAATTTCTAAGTCAGCAGTAAGGTGAAGCAGGAGACACTGGCAATAATCTAAAACCAGCCAGGGAGAGGGTAGAAGTGACATTCTAATTTGAAACATTAAGTGCAGGTGTGAAGGGCACCGCTCGGACAGTGTGTATCAGGCTCTTAGGGGTAGGACTGAAGTCCCGTAAAGCAAGAAAGAAGCCCTTCATTAATGAGAAGCAGAGAAGAACCAGGCTGCAGTTTGCAAAAAACAACTACATATTATTTACAGACTCACACCCATAAATTGAGAATTGAGTGAAACAAAAAAAGTGCTGTGGTATCTTTATTTTTTTCCTCTGTTGAATTTAATAAAGTTCAGTGTTTAATTGACATCCCGTGAGGGATTGGGATGCTATTGGATGGAGTTGTTATTATGTAAGCCTTGCTGTACGTCTGTTGGGACTTAGATGTGACACTTTGGGCAGTGTGATGCCTTGACTCTGATGGGACAGCTTGGCTGGTGTGATGCCTTGACTCTGATGGGACAGCTTGGCTGGTGTGATGCCTTGACTCTGATGGGACAGCTTGGCTGGTGTGATGCCTTGGCTCTGATGGGACATCTTGGCTGGTGTGATGCTTCGACTTTGATTGGACCTGTTCAGCTCTTATATCAAAGTCTAGCTAACGTTCCTGAATCCTTAATTATTCATTTAAGTAATTAAACTTCATGTTAAAGATCAGTAGCTAGTAATTAGCAGACTATGAGAATTTTGTGCTAGTTGTTTCTGAAACGTTATTCAAATAATACTTCGGCAGATTTGCTTGCGACATTCATATTATTGCCAGTAGACAATGCAAAATTTTCAGTATAGATCAGTGAGCGGATCTGTGTGTTGCTGTTGGTACTGTATACTCTATATTGGGTCTAGTATTAATGCTTATGCTGCTCAGTGGACTCGCACCCCAGGGCTGTAATTTTGACTCTCTGTTTGTAGAATGTATATGTTCTGCCTGTATTATCGCTGTATTGTCCTGAGCCTTTGTGCACGTGTCCAGTGTTGGCATCCTGTCCAAGGGCTCCCCTGCCCTCTGCCCTGTGCTTCCAGGGATAAGCTCCAGACCCACTGTGACCCTGTACTAATTAAGCAGTTATGGAAAATGGACTGGTGAATTATTATTACTTTGAGAATTAGCAATTCAATTCTTCTAGCTAATTTTCACATGTAAAAACGATGATTAACATAAACTCATAAATAATAGTGTAAATGTGTATTTATTTAATAACGTATTTTAAAGCTTTTTTTTTTCCATCAGACTAAAAAACATTTCTGCAAATATATGCAAAATAGGACAGTAGATATTTGCATAAATATCACTTGCAATAAATAGGTTCACAGTAAATAATTTATCAGGCAGAGGGGATAAAATGCAGACCAAAAGAAGAAATTATTAAAGAAATTACTTGTGAATCTGAATTTTAAACAACCGGAGGAAAACAATGGAGGAGATTGTTAGATTGTTTTTTTTTTTTGTTTGTTGATTGTTTCGATTTTTCACTCTCGCTGGGTGGCTTTCTGTGGCTGATATTGGTTAAGGCCCAAGATAAGAGACCTTTACCATTTGTATAACTCATCACAGCTTGACACCTGACTTTGAAGTGAATTCTGTGTTATATAACTTTTCTCCAATCGTGGTCTCATGGACTCATTCACACTGTTTCTAAGTATTTCAAAGCCTACACTGCTTTTGCTATTATAAAATGAGTTAATTGCACTGAATATGGTACAATAGGAACTTGTCGCATATGTGATAAAGCATTATCATTTTCTCAATCAGCGCTGCATTTGTACTGCCTGAACGTGTCTGAGTGTTGCCTTAATTCTCTCAGGTCTGCCTGGGCAGATGGGCGTTTCTTATTTTCTCTTCTCCTGTGGGTCTTTCTGGTTGATTGGGTACGCAGTATCCAGTTTGGCTGTCCGATTCAGTTCCTTTGATTCGGTCTGGTCTGGCTGATTCGTTCGGTCTCGCTGATTTGTTCGACAGTTGCTGTAAGCCCCTGTTTGACATGCTTGCAGTCCACCTGCTGAAGGAAAGCACCAACCTGCCTGTTGTTACAGAATCAGCCCCAAGTCGCACCGACTGCAGTCCCAGGAACCACGGCCTGAGCCCTCCACCATACACTCCTTTAGTTTACCCGGCTTATTTATCTTGGTCCTTCTCTCTAAAATTCATCTGCCTCTTTTAATCTTGAATTTCAAGTTTCTTTGCCTCACAGAGGATGCACACAGGTTCATAGACAAATAACTAACTTCATAACTAGTTTCTTTCTGACATGCAGATCACTCTCAGAAAGCACATTGGTGCACGAAGATTTTAATTGTTCAGGATCTCCCACAGACAGATTAAGTGATTATGCAGAATCTTACTCAGACTGAGTGGGATCAGCGCTGCTGACAGACCCTGTTGCCGGTGCTGTGTCTGCCTGCCTGTTCTCCTGTCCTCTGCCCTGACACCCCTGCTTCATTAACACGTATTACACCAAGCACAGGCAATCTGAGACTCTGCATACAAGCTTTTCAGATCCCATCCTTTCTCTCTGAAATGATTTACTCCAAAAAAGATCAGTCAGGCCACTGTATTTGTGAAGGAAATACTGTATTGTATAGTATAATGGGGATTAACACTCAGATAAATAAAAACTAGGTGTTATGAGTTTTCTTATTCCTCTTGATGTGAGTTTAGGTGTTGGATTTAAATATATTGCCTTCACTATAGAAATGGCAATTTGCAAATAACTATTCTGAATAATCAATATGGTCAGGAGATCTTTGTACTACTTTGATTGGTTTTAAAGGTGTCAGCAAAGGATGATAAACCAGAAAATAGTGTAAGATAACTTATGTGGTACTGAAGCAGTCATGGAGCCCGAAGATGGACTCTGATGAATCTGGTTAATTTAAAATCAAAGTTAATTTAATTCTAATTCTCTTTCTGACCCATAGCATCGCACATCACCATTTCCATTGTGTTTTTTGGATGGCATAAACAGTACAAAGTAACAGAGCCTCTTTGTTCCGCAGTGGGACGCCATTACGGAGATGGACGAGCACAACCGGCCCATCCACACGTTCCAGGTGTGCCACGTGATGGAGCCCAACCAGAACAACTGGCTGCGCTCCAACTGGATCTCCCGCGAGGCCGCACAGAAGATCTACGTAGAGCTGCGCTTTACACTGCGCGACTGCAACAGCATCCCCTGGGTGTCGGGCACCTGCAAGGAGACCTTCAACCTCTTTTTCATGGAGTCCAATGACCCGCACAGCACCAGGTTCAGGCCGTCCGAGTACACCAAGATCGACACCATCGCGGCTGACGAGAGCTTCACGCAGATGGACCTGGGCGACCGCATCCTCAAGCTCAACACGGAGGTGCGGGAGGTGGGACCCATCAACAGGAAGGGGTTCTACCTGGCCTTCCAGGACATTGGTGCCTGTATCGCCTTGGTTTCGGTGCGTGTGTATCACAAGAAGTGCCCTTTCACCTTCCACAACCTGGCTACGTTTCCAGACACCATACCTCGCATGGACTCCTCCTCTCTGGTAGAGGTAAGGGGCACTTGCATAAGCAATGCGGAGGAGCGGGACACGCCCAAGCTCTACTGCGGAGCTGACGGAGACTGGCTGGTGCCCCTGGGTCGCTGCATCTGTAGCATAGGCCACGAGGAGCTGGATGGAACCTGTCTCCGTAAGTGGCTCGCGTCTCTCTGCTTGCACGCTCGCCCTATAGGAGGGGAAGGAATCACAAGTCAGAACCTTAAAAAGTAGGCAAAAAAAAAAAAAAGTTGGTTTTCGGTTTAACATTCTGTCTCATTTTATGATAGTCACAAAAATGAATATTTGTGATTTTGAACAAGAGTAATAGTTCTGATTTCTGTACAGATAGACAGCTACATATTTGTTTGATTTATCGCATGTTTTTCCTATGGAGACATGGTGGCACAGGGGTTAGTCAGGTAGGGTTAGGGTTTCTCACATGGCCCCACGTGTGTGCAGTTGTGGGGTTCCTCCCGCAGGATTTGAAAACATGCAGAGGTGAATTGGAGTTGCCCAGCTGCTTGTAGGTGATATGTGAGTGCGCCCTGTGATGGGTTGGTGCCCCATCTGGGATATTCCCTGCCTTGTGCCCATAACATCTGGGATAGGCTTCAGACTCCCATGACCCTGCATAGGATGAGGGGGTGTAGGACCTGGATGGATGGATTTGCACTGAAGAATATTTTTTTAAAAAGCTATATTTTTCTTCTGCTACTGACTAAGATCAGGAGATACAGGCTACAGCCGGATTCATAGTCGAAGGTACCTCTGTGAGCTTCAGGTTATCAGGAGTCACACCAGTGGCAGCCAGCGTCTGTAAGCAGTCAGCTGGCCTTCACCTTCAATTGAGACAGCAAGCTGTTACATCACATCCAGTCTCTCAGCATGAGCCTCTATGTCCCATCCGACTAACAAGGCCACATCTGGATAGAAGCAGAGCACTTCATTTCACCTCAGGGCGTGAGGCTGCATCGACACTCATCTGCTGTCGTAATTAATACTAGGACCTTCCATTGCCTCCTCTTATTAAGTTATGAAATGAAGGATCAGAAACATGGTGTCCAGCAATCTTATATCTATCTATACCTGTGTAAACACATTTAATAAGAATATATCTTGGAGTTCTGAGACTCCCAGACAGACAGACACGTTGAATGGACACTTTTCTTATGACACCAAAGGATTTCCACCCAACAACCTTAACATCAAAAGAAGTCTGTCTGACTGTACACCAGTATTATAATTAAATCATTTTATATATTTTTGAAAATGGGTAAATACTGACAGAGCATTCGTTATTTACACTGCCCTCGACTCGTAACCAGGTGCCGTAGACTGTTTCGTAATGCTACAGATTCAAGATTTAGCTTCCTCTGTCATGCTTTTGCCATGCTGATCTGAGCGTCTTATAAAGGGTTTAAAGTGTTCACAAACCACTTTTGTTCCGAAGGAAAAGAATGTCTAGAATTGTTCACCAAAATTTATAGTCCTATAAGAAGGCAATGTAGCAAAGTTTATTTAGTACATCTGAAATGTTCTGGGTTGCCTTAGTTCATGCCATTCAGTATATCCCTATGTTCGACATGATCAGTAATGAATCCCATTGAAGATTTGCCATCCTCACTAACTGATTATTCATGAATATGCTGTATGCGGACCCCCTGAAGAAGCTCATTGTCGTATTTGAACCTCCTGGTCTCGGTTCCTTCCCTTATCACACTTCTTTTCTTTGCACTGTCAGCTGTATAGACCTGTCATATATGGGCTTTGGCCTCTCATCAGTGGGAAAAGCCCTTCAAACAGAAAGTGATGTCAGGGTAGCTGCCTTCATTACTGCCTCCTTGTCACTGCTCTGCATTGCTGCGCATGTTAAAGGGAGTGACTGAAACCCAATGAGCTGTTTTCATCTCATTGTCGGATCTGTGACATATGTAGACGTAAAAAAGACCTCACCGATAGATGACATCGTTTCTGATTAAATGTAATAAACTTCCTAATGTGTCTTTCTGTAGATTTAATTGTTAAACTAAATAAGGTATGATTTCAGGACCAAAGATTTGTACATTACGTGCCATATGCAGTTAGTTTCAATTAATTCATTTTGTGATCGCAATGAAACTTTATAAACATTAGCAAATAGTGATTTAATACAATGTGATGTTGGTTCAATGAAAAGTCCTTGCATTGGTTCAGATTGTATCTAAGGTTTAATTGTTTGTGTTTATTGTTTCTGTCATATTCAGGATTTTACTAATCAAGATCACCATCATTAGCCAGAAATAGATACCTTGCTGTAGCGATTTACTCAAGTATAGAGTAAAAGAATAAGACTGACTTGTGTATTCACTTTTTCTTGGAATTATCATTACTTACCCTGTTTTGAGGCCTCAGTTCATTTGCGATGTCCAGGAAAATCCCGATAGACTGAAAGTACTAAGCTCATTAAGGCATTACTGTACATGGAAAACTGCCTTGCTGTACTTTACTATAGATGAACTTATTTCCTGGGACATGTCAGTATATTACAAAGACCGTCTGGTAGATTGAACTGAATGAAAAGTGAGGCAGCTCGTTAAACCGCAGCCTTGGAAAATGACTCCTGATTAATTTTACTCAATTTGGCTTCTGCATTAAAGGTAATGATACCTTTTAATAGAAGGGGTTTAATATCAATGTAGAGTCATGGTGTAACTTAGAACGCAGCACATTTGAGTTGAAGTGTTTGTTAAATTGAGCAAAGCTTTGCGAGTTGAAAATCTCATTTGGAAACATTGTTTTTCCATGAACATCTCAAGCCACTTATGTCCCAGCAGCTTAACTCATTTTCAAAAGTTTGGCCTTAAGTTTGTCTAAGGTTCCATGTTTAACACAAAGTCAAATTGTGCCATCAAAATTGAAATTTAATTACAAGACCTTGATATCTATCTAAAAGTTTGAGCCTGGTTTAAAATGAATAAAGTCATTAAAAATGGATAAATCCTTTAAAAATTCCTTCTTTAGTATTTACTCAATGTGAGAATTAAATAAATGTGTGATCAAAGATGGAGCACAGGATTGAAAACTTGCAGAGTATAGCAAAAAATTAATAGTTCTGAGGTCTGGGTCCAGGATTCACTGTGTTTACAAAGCATATTTCCATACTCTGTTCAATTCACGGTTGACAAAAAATAGGTTCACGCACTGCACTGCAGGAATCCAGAGATCATAGCCTCGATTTCCGCATACTCTCACTGACTCGTACGTTATGTTCACCGCAGTCTGTGCCATAACAATGCAGGGTTAATTTGGTCATTGTAATACTGTATGAAAGCATAAAAGCAGATGTATGTGTGACAGGTGAGTTTTTTTTTTTCTGAAATGTACTTCAACAGGAAATAGAATCTGATTTGTTGCCTGAGTGAAATACCTGTACAGTACACCAGCATGTGAAAAATATGTCAGATCTGTTGTAGACGGATTAGAAAGGCTAGGACCCTTGTGGAAGTTTTCTTCATTGCTCTAAATGCGGAGACAAACCAGGTTAGTAAATGCACTGTAGTCCCAGTAAAAGACTTAGCTGTGCTTTTTTTTTAGCTTAAGCAGTAAACGCAAAGACACATTTTCTGATCTGAAAATTTTAAACTGACTGATCTCTGCGCTTAATAGGCGAATCACACCATAATGTGTTCAGGGCCTGAGGGAAGATTAAACATTTAATCTTAATGTTATTAAATCTGATGGGTTAAAAAAAAAAGTTCCAGTTAGTTACAGATGTAAATAATACATAGTGAGGTATGAGCTACATGGAAGTCACAGTTTAATGATGATAACCTGTATGCAGGCTTTAATACAATGTCCATTAGCTTAATTATTTCTTTTCTGATGATTGCTACAGTGTAAGAGAGTGTGTAAGGGAAGGTCTATGTGTTAGACGCGCTGAGTTACATTTAGCCCGCGGGCCGTATTCTGCAGCCTCTCGCTACCGCAGTCCGGGCCTCCGCTCTCAGATTCAGACAGGCAGAGTTAAAGCCTTACCCCACAGGACTACATCTGAAAGCTCTGCCTTCAGGGGGATTCCAGACGTTAATGCCTCAATCTGGCTTGCTAAAGCTGCAGCAACATTTAAGAAAATGCTGCAGTGCCTTCAACGAGATGAAATATCCCCTTCAAAACCGAGTGCGTTTAAAAGCCGGTACGTCTCTCATACGTCTTTTGTATGAGGGACACTCTGCAGCGCTGGGGCAAATACCCCACAATCCTCAGATTCCTTTAAAGCAAAGTGTGAGCATCCAGAAACATCTGCTTATTTTTAAATTCTCTTCTGCACTAGAACATTACTGGCAGGTAAAGAATTTCTGATCATTCAGAACTGGAGCTGTGAGAAAGGCAGCCGGCCTTCACCCATCCCTAGACTCCTACCCAGTGACCTTTGACCAGAACACAGCCGTCTTCATGAAATTTGTAGTTTGGTTTAAACACTTCCTGTCAAAGCAGCAGCATTATATTGGGTACAATAGCACTGCCTGCTGGTCCTCTGCCAAATCCCAGTGTCAGCTGGTCCTGTTTCGTCCGCCTGCCTACTGGAGCATAATAGTAGAGAGTCTGTAAGATTGCCCCAGCAAAGCAACCTAACTTGGGAGCAGAGCTTAAAAGGGGGCAACAGAGATCCTGCAGTAACCACACATTACTCTTCTGATTTTTATAACCAGCTGCTGTCCAAACTTTACCAGGCTGTTGAAAATTATACTTGCACCTATCATATTTGAATCCCGACGAAGTGAAATGTATTTATTTTCCTCCCAGGGAGCGCTGCATCATTTGTAGTTATTGTTTTATCGAGATCTGTCGACAACAAAACTGTTACAGTCAGTTATTTTGCAGCTAGCCTGTTGCCATGGTAATGTGTCTTTACTTAGCAACGCGTAGCTGTGTTTTGTGTTCTGGTGGTGTAGCTAGCTGACATCTGTACGGGGATGTGCTGCGCTGGAGCTTTCGAGGTAAAAGCCGTGTAAGGATAGTGGCGTATTGGGCTGGCTCTGGAGCAAGGCAGTATTCAGGAGCTTCCCACGGGATTCAAAGCTCATCTAGATGATGCACTTCTGGCTGTGTCCTTCTAAAAACAAAATTCAGCTTTTCCTGATTTACAAACTGCTAAATGCAGCATTCATAATGCAAGAGTCCTAATGAAAGCCCTCATTCATAGGACCTGGTGTTCTACCATTTGCATATTATAGTAATTCACTTTCATGCCTCTGTTGAAGGTTTACGGAGGTCAGCATACCTGGATGTGTAATATATTGCATGCCTTGTGATAGAACGTGACATGTTGTCAGCGTGTGGAAATATGGGTGGTGGAAAATGACGGCAGTATAATATTCACACCAAGCTTGATAAAAATGGAACGTTTTGGATGTTATCTTGTTTGCATGGAGGCAATATCTCCATGTGAGAAACTGTGACAACAACAGAACCGATTGACTTGCATTCAGTCAAGAACAGACCTCTGCAGGATGGATTACTAGGCAGCATCTGAAGGTTCTAGATAAAAGAGAGCTTGTCCAGCTGCCTTCAGGACTCTAGGTACCATTCTTCTATGGTGTGACTCTCTTAAACTCCACCAGCAATGACTGTATCATAGACATGTTAAAGGTGGAGGGACCCTCTTTTTATTATTTATTGAATATTATCAGCAGTTGATACTGAATTTCTGTGGGACTGTGGTGGAAATGGGGATCTATTCCATGCACGTACGGTCCTTCAAGCTGAGTAGCAGGCACTAAGAGTAACATAGCAGTTGCCGGAATGGACAGCAGGTGCCAAGACTTCTGAGCAGGAGATGGCAGATCAAGGCAGGGTAGCCAGAGTTCAAGTCTGCGTGTGAAAGTCCCAGGTGAGGCTCTCCAAAGAGCAGCAGGGGCGGCTACGGAGGCCAGGGTGACTCCATGCCCCTTGATCCTTGGGAAGTCATGGTGAGACCCACAGGTCTTATTTAACTGACCACCAGGTGTTCAGGAAAGCTGCCTTTGATCTCAATGGTATTGCTGCACACCGTGTCCCCCCCATTCAAATCTGGCCCTCGACTCCAAATCCAGGCCTTCTTTTCAGTTCTCCCAGGTAGATAGTTTAATAATTACTGATTCTGATTGGTCAGAGGCTTCACAGGTAAAGGAAGGCTGGAAAATCAGGAGTGCTCAGCCAGTCATGAGGAACATCATTTGAATAACCCTGCTCTAGGAGATGTGGCTGCAGCCGTCCATGGTGCTGGGAGTTCTGGGAGCTGCTGTGGTGCTGAACTGTAGAATGGCAGGTCAGGTTTAGTGAGGCTGCACTGCGATACCATCCATGCGGAGGTGTACCGTGGTACAGCTGAGTGGCAGCATGCAGAAGCGGCCAGCATCATGGGTGAGTTCCGTCACCAGGCACAGGATTAGGCAATGAAACGTGAAAAAAATTCATTGGATAAAGTGAAACTAAGCAAAGACAAAAGTATGAATGAAAGTCAAATAAAACATTATCCATGGACATTTTGACTACAAATGGAATTCTTCATTCTTATACTGTAGGTAAATTACAAAAAAAAAATACATAAATCAACCCTTACCCTACTATAAATGTTCATAGTAGCAATATACTACAATGTGTTAATTTCATTGTAAAATTAAGTCATTACAGGTTTAATCAAGAATAAAACAATGCTTAAGATATCAATCATCATGCATATATGCTGTTTTGGAGGAAATGAAGACTAAAGTTTTTCACATCCTGTTAATTATAGAAAATCAAACATTTTTTATTCATCCATTTAGTGCTTGATAAAAATAAAGAATAGCTGATTTCCCTGGTGTGATAGCTGGAAAATAATTAGCATACGGTACCGCACAGCGCCCCTAGTACTGTTTGAATTGGCAATATGCTGTAGTGCAGCAATATAACTGCAACTTTTAAAAAAATCCAATCTTCCCTTTTCTTTGGAGATATGAGCGCTAAAGTGATAAAGCAGGTCGTCGGCCTGACAAGCCGCACACTTCCTGCTGAGACGCTGCTGGAGACCTGACCTTATGTAGATCAAGGTTATTCTCTAACATATACGTAGCCGTTAATGTTTTAATGTGTTTAACATGTTATTGTAAAGTCAAGATGACTATTTTATATTCCCCATTAATTATAAATTCCCTGTAGGCACATTTATTTCGTAGTGATGCAATATAGACCATAGTTACACTCGGGCAAGCAGAGGTGTGTAAGAAACTTTTAATCTGCTCTGTGAAGTCCCCCCCCCCCCCCCATGTATATATTCATAGTCTGCGGGTCCCTCTCTGTGGATGACAAACAGCTCACCGGAGGCTCTCCAGATCTTGCACATTCATCTCCATCCTGTCAAAGAAACAACAATTTCATAATGTCAGAATGCATTACAAATGCAAGGAATAGTGTTCGGTGTCAGAGCTTAAATGAAGCTGCTTGTGTGTCTCTGTTTGTGTGGTTCAGCAGTGCTTCAGGTAGAATCCGTTTGTCTAAATTCCCCAAATCTCAGAATTGCCGAAGCTGCACTTGTTTCTTTAGATAAGAATCTGCATCGACGAAGCTGGTCTGCCTTTGCTTGTTTTGCTCTTTGAATGAGTAGAATGAGCACTCCTATGTTTTGCTGTTTCAAGAAAGCAGAACTTTAGTGAGAATCATATAGATTACGGTTTATGTCATATAACATCAATACTTATTAGAATCATACTGTAAAAGGTGAACGGGATACTCTATTAATTCAAATATACGTTATCGAGTGCTGCTGTTCTCCTCAGCTGGCCATGGCAGTTTAGAGATGCTGAGGATCCACATTAGAGGCGATCAGGAGTGATCCTCCTGTCATTGGCCCGTTCTCTGTATTGACCACAGACGATCTCACACAGGACTGAGCTCATCTCCCAGGCACAAATCAGGAAATCAGGCTGTTAATCTATATATATGTGTGTGTGTCAGATGAGATGTTTTAAAGGTTTTGCTATGATGTAAGAAATATTGCACATTCTACATACATGCCTACAGATTATTCTGCAATATTCACTACAAAAATCTATTTTAGAAAGTAAGAATAATAATAATAACGATAATAATAATATTAATAATAGAGGGCATGAGCAAGCTCTTAATGAACATCAGCGGCCCAGTGGAAGCTATTTGTTCGGTAATCAAATTGCAGTGCACACATACTGGTCATTTTCCTAGCTCTGGGCTAACGGGCTTTTCAGATTTTCAACTAAATATATATAATAACATTGCATGTTATATTCTGCATAATATACGTGTATCATTAGTAAACAAGCTAGAACGCTTCATGTTGACGATGATGTTCAGACACACTCTATGGACAAAAGTATTGGGACACTTCGCCATTACACCAAGAGGTTTATGATGTCCCATTCTGAACCCACAGGCATCCCTATGGAGTTGGTCCCCCCTTTGCAGCTATAACAGCTGCCACTGGAAAGGCTTTCCACAAGATTTTGATGTGTGTCTGTGGCCGTTTTTGCCCATTCATCCAGAAGAGAATTTGTGAGGTGAGGAACTAATGATGGACATGAAGGCCTGGCTCACAATTTCCATCCTAGTTCATCTCAAAGGTGGTTGATGGGGTTGAGGTCAGGGCTCTGTGCAGAGAAATCAAGTTCTTCCACACCAAATTCACCCAACCATGTCTTTGTGGACATTGCTTTGTGCACTGGGGCACAGTCATGGTGAAACAAAATGGCCTTCCCCAAACCGTTCCCACAAAATTTGAAGCGTAGAATTGTCCAAAATGTCTTGGCATGCTGAAGCATTAAGAGTTCCCTTCACTGGAACTAAGGGCCCCAGCCCAACCACTAAAAAAAACAACTCAATACCATTATCCCTCATCTAGCGAATTTCACAGTTGGCAAAATGCAGTCAGGCAGGTAATGTTCTCCTGGAATCTCCCAAATCCAGACTCGTCCGTCGGATTGCCGGCCAGAAAAACGTGATTCGTCATCCCACAGAACATATTTCCACTTCTCTAGAGTCCAGTGGCGGCTTGCTTTACACCAGTCCATCCGATGCTTGGCTTTACACTTCATGATGTGAGGCTTGCTTGCAGCTGCTCGGTCAGGGAAGCCCATTCCACGAAGGTCCTGGCGCGCCGTTTTTTTGCTGGAGTTAATTCCAGAAGAAGTTTGGAACTCTGCAGATATTGATTCAACAGAGCGTTGGCGACTTGTACCCACTGTGTACCCACTGTGTAACTCAGAACTTGGTGACCCCACCTTACGTGGTCTGCAACTTCAAGGCTGAGTTTCTGTTGTTCCTAAACACTTTCACTTTGTAGTAGTGCCACTTACATTTGACCGTAGAATATCTACAGTATCTGGGAAGAAATTTCACAAACTAACTTACTGCAAAGGTGGCATCCTATGACAGCACCATGCTTGAATTCACTGAGCTCTTCAGAATGACCCATTCTTTCACAGATGTTGAGAAACCTGAATAGAAGGTTCGCTGCTTGATTTTGATACACCTTTAGCAATGGGTTTGAATGAAACACCTGAATTCATTGATTAAGAGGCGTGTCCCAATACATTTGTCCATGAAATGTGTATCAGATACAGTGCAGGATGTCTATCGCCTTCTGCTCACTGCAACCCTGTACTGGAGAAATTGTCATGGAAGCTGGGTGGGTATATCAAAATATAAATTATAAATAATTTAACTTTAATAATTAAACTTTAGTAATGAGTTTTTAATTTTTGAGTAGGTTATATTATCGGATGGAATAATGAAGTTGAATATTCCTTTGTTTAGAAAACAATGTTAAATTGACATCAGGAAGCATTGTTTATGCAAGCCTTCCACAGTTACTGGGTGGAAAATGCTGTGAATAAAAGCCTGAAAGTTGGTAGAAGGAGACAGAGGAGTGAGCTGATGTTTACAGCAGCCTACAGGACTGGGGGGGGGGGGGGCAGGATTGCGGCGTGACATTTGTAGGATGTATATCTGTGTAACAAGAAGCTATAGTCAGAGTCACATAATAGAATGGCTCAAAAAAGCATTTCCAACCTGCTCGCTTTTGGCTGCCGTGGGAGTGGGGGAATTCTTTTTGTTCACGCTGCATCTTGTATGTCAGGGCATTACTTCAGTAGATTTAAGACTACGGACATTTTTGTGCTGAGCAGACCTGCTAACCCTAGCTGCCCGCGGTCCGTAACGCTCGCTTAAACAATGCTGCCGTCTGTAACGTGCGCGAAACGTCTGGATGAACCTGCAACATGAGACACCAGTGCCACGCAGCCATGGCCCATGAAGCCTCATCATGTATGAAAGCTGAGAGAATCGAATGAACAGCAGAGAGGATACATGGTGCATGACGTCTGCTCAGCAGTGTCAATGGCTTTGATTTGTAAAGTTACATTGCTGTATATGTATTTGGTTTTGGCCATAATTTAAGGCGTCATGGTTTAATTACACGCCGTGACCTGAACCCTGGATTACCCCTTTGTGAAGAGTGTGTCATGGAGTGCATTTGTAACTGGCTTCCTTAATGAAAAAGTGCAGCTTTTCTGTGGCTGCGCCGCACTGCTGCTCCATAGCCATGGAGCTGGAGACCTGGGCTGAACTGCAGCTTTAAGGGGAAAAGCCACTGGAATCCAATATACTGGAAACAATAGAGCAAAAGTTAATTTGCTGGACTAATGTGTAGGATTGTTAGGGGTCCACTGCAAGGCTGATGCTGCGTTTTTCACGATCTGGACACATTCTCTTGCCACTTCCAGGGGAGTTTGCCCAAGGATTTAAAAACCAACAAGAGGGTGCACTTCACCCCTCTCATTTTAACTGAAATTAACCCCCCCTTGAGGAGACAGTGAGGTCCAACTTTATTATCATATGAACGGTGAGCTGTCGATATTACTCCGCGTATCCTTCTGATTATACACAAATTTGAGTAAGAACATAAACATGCATACAGTTATGACAATAAGTATGTAAGCAGATGTACATGGGTGCATGAGGTGAGCATTCTTAGCTGCCAGGTCTTTGCAGTGACACTTGTCACCATAACCCAGCCGCTTATTTTCTGCTTTTTATACTTTTCTATTCCGTCTGTTTGGTCTTCATCTCATCCGTCCATCTTTAAGCACTTAGCAGGTACAGGGGGCGGGAGGAAGGGAGAGGCACTGAGCCTTATCCCAAAGCGGCATGTCACACCAGGCTGGGGGACACCCCAGGAGAGAGAGGAACCCCGCAGAAAAATGGGGAGAATTCCACACTCACAGTGTAGCGACATTTATAATTTATTGCAGGGAAAAAAAATCTTTAGCATTTTTATTTTATTGAAACCAGCCTGCAGTTTTTTTTATTGTACTGTTGAAATTTTCCTGGAGGAATATTAAGTACTCTCAGTAGCGGTTTGGGGTCTCTTTCTGTATCTAAACTTGCAAATATCCCAAGCTGCAAATCTGTCTGTAATTGCTATGCTACCCCTCTAGTACTGTTCTCTATATCTATGAGAGGAAAACTGAAGCTGAAGAGCATCTATATCATTTTTGTGTAGTACAGTATGTGGAGTTAACACTTACACTCATGAAGATCACAGGTGCGCCCATTTTTTGTGAGGTAATACTGTGAGGCAGCACACAAAGCGACGATTTGTCACATATCTACCTTCATCCATCTTACTTCCAGCCCAAGCTAGTTTCCCAATCGATTAGCATGTCTAACATGTGTAGCCTGTGTTTAATGTGTCTCTTTTAATTTGACATGCTCAGAGTGTAGCAGAGAACATGTGTATGCCATATAAAGTGTGTGTTTGCCTTTGTGGGGGTGGATCAGCATGTTAGCTTACCACCTCGGGGACCCATGCTTTTTATTTTAATTTGACTAAAGAATAAATTATGTAGATGACGGTTTCTGATTAGTTGTGCTGAGTTGGGAGGTGAACTTGAGATGACTTCTGCTTTTTTCCACATTTTTTTATTTTTGAATGTGACATCAAAGGCTCCTCTGATCAAAGGCTGGTAGGGAGAAAAATCCATACGTTCCACAGAATGTACAAATACAGGCGCTTCTGCTGGCAAAACAAAAGAAGGGCAGGATTTGATACCTTGACGGGATTTTTTTTTCATAAAATAATGGTCCTCACAACATTTCCTGCTTGGATGTATTTATGTAAATAAGGCTTAACCTACTTATCAGTACCTCTATGGCCTCTACTTGCCTAGATATCGACAAGCACTCACTTAACATCTAAAATAAGTTGAGAACATTACTGAACATGTATTTAAATGTAATTTAATATGACTGTATATGGAAATAAACATTTGCTTTGTACTATTCTGCTTGAAGATCTGAGATGTGTGAAAAATATACAAGAATCCATAAGTATTTGCATGCAAATTCAAACCATTTAGAATAGTAAATACTAAAAGAACGATTGCCAGAATTATTATTTTTAATCAAGTGGTAGATGATTAAATAATTGCTTTGATACAGAGAAACTGGGATACTGAGAGGCATTTCCAAAAATATATCATTGCTTTTCTGAGATAATATATAATTTAAAACAGGACTAGTTTCAGCAAGTAACATTTTTTCAGCTTCACAATTAAGATGTAAGATCATGGTACGTTTTTGCAGCAGCATATAATTACATTTCTGTTTATGATCTGTGATTGTGCCTGGTCTGCAGCTGCACTCAGCCCAGTAAACACGACGGCAAACGCTTTGCATAAAATCTCATTTTCCACGCTGCAGCCAGATTGTCATGCCGATGGGCTAATCCGTGTGATTCAAAGAGGGGAGGATGAGCAAAGTAGGCCAGGCCTGGAAAGTGATTGGCACGAGTAGCAACCTTTTATGGGAATTTGCCGTGAACTCTGAATGACTCCAACCTTAAACAGCGGCTGAATCGGATTTACATAACCCTGTGCATTGTGTAGACCGGGACTCAGAAGCTACCTGTACACATCAGGCGTCGTGTTTATGCTTTTAATTCGATGTATTAGTGCCATTCAGGGATGGCTTCTTATGGTGACTCACTGCTGTGACTTTGCGTCACCATTGTGGCATTTTGAAGTACGGCTTACGTTCCCTGTGGGTGTTCGCAGTGCAGCTATGATGCGACTTGGGCCTACGAGATTGATTTCAGACAATTAGCCGCAATGTAAGGCTACTCAGGCGCTGTTATTAACGCTGAGAAGTGACAGCGAAAGATATAGAATTCTGTTGCATGGGTTTTTAAAATTTTATTCTGGTGTGCTGTACCCTAGAATATACTGCGGAAAAAATGCCATTAAAATAAAATAAAGAAAGAAAAAAAAACATCAGCAAGCGGTGATTATATTAGAGAGACCATTCACTTTGAACAAGGACACAGCTGGAAGGATCACTTTGGCTGCAAAAAACCCCAAACGTTACAAAGGACTATGTGCCAGAATGAAAGAGTTCTGGAGCTCTTTTGCATCATTTTTCTTTAGTGACCTGACTTTTAACCATTATCCATAACATCTTGCTAAACAGCACTGAACAGCTGTGTAATGTGTATGAAATTACTCTCGGTGCAACCTGCTGCAAGACAAGTAGAACAGTATTTCTTAATAACTTTCCTGAAATAGTTGAGACAATTACCCCTGTTTGGGTTTTAAATGATCTTTGAAGCAATTTCCTACTATGGTACAGATATTCAACAGAGCATTTTACCTTCACATCAGCTTTCTACCTTGTTATTAAAAAAATACCTTGGATATGACTGCAATTTTTTTTATATCATCCCTGTGGATATACAGTATAATTAATTTTGCACTAGGATGCTATTTTCAACCTGGCAAAATTTTTCCAATTCAACTGTGACACACGTCAACAGATATTGGTTTATTTGATGTCCCAAACCCACAACGATAATTCCACAAAATTGATAATGTGCTGGGAAAATAATACAGAATTGGGAGGTGAGAGTGCATAGCGATTGTCTATTGTTAAGAGGGCAACAGTCTTTTATGGTGGGTTATTACAATAAGGGCTTCAGTGCTGCAAGAAATGCATTTTTATTATCATATGACATTGTGTAGTGCCTCGTGCTTGGATTTGGGACCAAAGTGAGACACACTCACTCTTTCTTTTGAGTTTGAGAGAGTTGAAAATTGATAACAAATATGATAACAAATCGAGGCCATTAATTTCAGTCAGATTTCGGGGTTTTATTGGATAAGACAAATTTAACAACCTTCAGAAAACCATGCTTCCTATTTTAAAAATTTGTTTTTATTCATATATTTTTTTCCAAAGTATTCACTCCAATAACTGATGTATATTCCCTCAGTTCAGAGACTTAAATATAACCACAGCATATTCACCTTGGTTGCTGTGGGAGCAGTTGCATGCTGGGATGCTCTAAGTCACAGTGGCAACTCTGGTGCATTTAAAACCAAGAAATATATTCAAAGTTAATGAATACAGGGGATACAGTGAAAGTAATGTAATTTCTTGGTAGATGTTTAATAACATGCTGTGAAGACTGTAAATGTGACTGAGCACAAAAATAAGGTTTTAAAATAAATTGTGGATATTTTTGAGATTTATATTTCAAAGTTTTTTCTATCCATCCATCCATCCATTTTCTGTAACTGCTTGTCCTATGCGGGGTCATGGGGGGTCTGGAGCCTATTGTGGAAGTTAATGGGCGCAAGGTAGAGAATAACCCAAGATGGTGCCAACCTATCACAGGGCAAACTCACACACCAGCTACCTTTTTCCATGTCATTTTGTGATGGAATGGTTACTTCAGGTGGTACAGTGGCTCCCTTGGACCTGAGGGAGATGATACACAGAACAAAGAAGCTGACAAATGTTGCTTGGCCACTTTCCCATTGATATTGACCCATAAATTTCTATTTAAAAAAACTGTAATCAGGCATGGGCAACTTTTCACGGTCATCCATATGCGGATGAGCTGCCCATTGTCTCAACTGGGTTTTAAACCTGATTTTACACTTTATATGTGTGTTTTTCCTGTGTGACTCAGGTTTCTTTCTGGCATCTTGCGGTTTTTTGTTCCACAGTCCAAAGACAAATGAATTTGTACATGGAGTATGATTCTGAGTGTGTGTTCATGCGTGTGCCCTTCAATCAACCCTCTTCCATGCAGGGTGTCCCTCTGCCTCGTACCGCCTGGGACGGGCTCTAGTCCCTCTGCCTCGTACCGCCTGGGACGGGCTCTAGTCCCTCTGCCTCGTACCGCCTGGGACGGGCTCTAGTCCCTCTGTCTCGTACCGCCTGGGACGGGCTCTAGTCCCTCCATTACCCTGACCATAATAAACAGTTAGAACATGAATGGATGATTCCTTTCACAGAAACAAAATATTTAACAACATTGTACTGAGCTGTAAGTGTGCCATCCAGCACAGGAACGAAAGAGTCTCTCCAGGAAGAGTATTATCATTCTTGCCAGCTTTTGTGTAAAGAGATTCCCTATGTAAAGAATACAGCAGAGTACATCTATTTGTACTGGATTTTAAGTTCTGGTTTGTGCAATAGCAATTTCAGTTGTTATGGGGGAAAACATAGAATATTGATACAACTTTAGTTATCATGGAGAATAACATAAAATATTAACATTCTGATTACTGAACAGTCTCCCGCTTGCTTCAGGCGGCAAGGCAAATAGGATCATGTGACAGGGGGGTGGGTGGGGGCAATATATGAAATAATATAAAATAAATGGGTCTTGGAAGGCATTATGATAGCACGGCTTGTAGGCCGGGGTCTGGGGTGACCTGGGGTGACCTGGTGATAAGGCACAGGCCTGCATGGGCTGGTCATCAACCTGGGACCCCCTCTACCAGAATTCCAGCTACATTTCCTCCATTCATAAATACCAGCAGCGGCTTTCTTACTGGGGTGACCAATGGCCACACTTCGTATTCAGTCCGCCTGGTGGATTAGGCCACCCGGAGAGAGTCGGGCGCTCTCTGGTCTCCATGGTCACCTTACACGTCCCGTTCAGCAGAAATGTGCCGCCGCAGCCAGACGAGTCCGCACCTGTACCCTGATGGAGTGTGGGATGCTGCCCGCTGGCCCACGCTGCCCCCATCACAGGGTGCTGGGCTGGAACGGGGGGGCACTCACCATATGGTCTTTTGAAGTGGCTGGAGATGAACATCCCCTCTGATTAGCCAGAGTGCTGGCCGTGTCACGCCTGCCAAACTCATAAACTTCTTTAAGTGGTTCAAGCATTGCAGCAAAGCCCCACCCCCTCATGAATAATTCAAGTATTAAGGGCACTAATTAGTGTTTGGGCCACTTTTTGAACGGCGTGTGCGTGCGAGCGTGTTTTTCTTCTTTAAGCCTCCAAATGAGTGGGAGCTCTGCGAGTCGTCAGGAACATCGCAGAGGGGATCAAAGTGGATCCCATCCGCTGGAGAGCTCAGTCGTTAAAAACGGCTCTTCAGAAACACCTGTCAGGCTACGCTGTTCAAAGCACGGCCTTGCATTATGGGCAAAAAATATATTTTTCTGCCTTTTAAATGAAAGATCTTTTCAAGCCAAATACAGGGTGTTTTTTAAGAAAGAAATGTGAGTGTAATATGTCAAAACTAAAATGGAAGTCAAGTTTTGGGAGATCATCATCATGTTTCAAGTTTCACCGGTATTTCTACTTATGCCTGAGATACATTCGGATTAAACCAACTAGAACTGGTAGGGGGGGGAGGCGCATCACCTCTGGCATCCTCACCGGGCACCTGCACTGAGCGTTAAAAAAGAGAGTGACAGCGGTTTCATGGGTGGGAGGGGCTGTAGTGCAATTACTCAGGATTAGGAGGCAATGGTCACAACTGAAAGCTTAAAATGGAAGCGGTACCAGACACTAAAACAGGCATCGTATTGCAAAGGTTGTACATTCAGGAATTCCTTTGTTTTCACGTAACCTGTTGAGAAGAAAAAGATAATGAATCTGTTTTAGAAATGGATAGAACTGAACCATGTCCAAATAAGAATCTGAGCAACGGCAGCTGCATATTATACTAGAAATATGTTTTGCTGTACTGCTGGGGTGCGGTATAAAAAGCAATTTCTCAATGAGATACACAGCCATCGCAGATAATTGCAATATCACACAAAAGAGAGGCTCAGCTTAAGGTGACGTAATGCAGTACAGTACAGGAAGTACATCAGAACGGCAGTTTACAGTACAATAGTATTACATTAAAGAAGAGCTGGTAGGGATTTTGAATATAGAATAATGCAGGATCAGCCATTTTGACATACGGGTGACCACTTTAAGCTACGCGCTAAACGTGAAGCTTTCTTTTTCATACTATAGAATGGAAACCATGACCATAGTCGGCAGTGAGATGGACTGGACGTGTTTTCTGACAGTTCTGTGCAGTTTGTTTTCTGCTTGCTGAGGCTGTGTCTCTCTGACAGATGCTCTAATATTATCTTCACAGTTGAGGGTCCATGAGGTTCCTGCCCACTAAATCTGAATAACTGTTTGTTTGACATTTTGCTTTTCGGCCCACGGGGGTGAAAGCGATCTGAATCCCCACCAATATGACCGTTAATGATAAGACTATACATATGATAATAATTAAAACATTAGAAAAGCAATAGCCAGCTGGTTAGCACAGTGTCTGAGAGTCGTAGTCTTCTTTTCCAAAATATCCTGCTGTATTAGAGATGGGGGAGGGGGGTGGGGGGTGAATCCTGGAGGGACAGGCCAGACAGGGAGCTATTCTCTGTGGTGAGGGGCATTTCGTGGCCCAACTTCCCCCATGTCGCTGCATTGGCTGCTGCTTCCTTCTCTGTTAGTGGCCCATAGTGAGCTGGCGCTTGGCACAATTTACCGCCGCCTTTATTAGGTTGCGGTATGTTTTCATAGGCTGCTATTCTCTGTCGCTGCCTCCTCTCTCCTCTGACACACAATGGGCCTCCTTCATAATGAGAGAGCAACAAGGGAAGCAAAGTGCAGTGATGAGTTCACTCATTCGGTTCGCACGTTCATTGTTCCCAAGCATTATGTATGATTCTTCTCTCACCCCCGGCCCGCGTACCCAGATGCTGATGCCGATCCGAACCTGCAGCTGTAGCCCTGATTGACTTTACGTTACCTTTACTCATGTCTGTGTTTTCACATGCTGATGTTAAAATGGTCGTCTTTCATTTTTATTCCTCCTGGCTGTTATCTTAAGCCATTTCCCACCTTTCAGACTTGTGCAGAACTTGAGTAAATTTGCCAAGGCTGTAAATATGAATCACGAACACCAGACTTCACACGACGTTGCTGATTTTTCAGCCTGAAATCTGTCATTGACTGTTGGCATCTTCTGCCTGTGTTCTGAATTAATTATTAGCAAGTAATATATAGTTTTCAGAAAACGCCAGTAACCCCCACATATCTGGCAGCCATATTCAATATGTACAAACAATCTTTAATTCTAGCCTTAAACTCAGCTGCGCTCGCTGTAGCAGTTTATGTTGAGTTCTCTCTGAACAATGCATTTGCATATCAAAGTGGGAAGGTGTGCTACGAATTTTTTATGTTTCCCTCTCCTACTAGCCCATCCAGATCCTTAAAATGACACAAATGTTTCAAGGGCTCTACTAGCTTGGAGTAGCGTCATGGAAATAGGGGAACTGGGTTCTCCCTTGCCCGTTTTGTGCTTCTCCTCCCCCAGCTATCACGGTGTTTTTTTCGTCGTCTTTGTACAGTAATGTTGCGCATTTCGTAGCATTTTGTAGCCACATGCTAATCCTCACATATTGCTTAACTACAGTGCTTGCGTCTGTCATATTTGCAACGCTCATGCCTAAAATGAAGCATGAATTCTAGGATCTTTTTTATCCAATATTATTTATTTAAGTTAAGCCCCAGCTCCCTGTCATCATTGAAATGCACTGTAACCAGGGTCGTCCAAGCTCATGTGCAGAATGCGATATGTATAGAGAAAGGAACACACAACTTGTAATAAAGAACTTAAAAAACTCTTAAAAAGTGAATAGAAACAAGCAGCTTCAGGTATAAGGGATAGAATGGATTTGGCCAAAGCTACTGAATGTACGTAAGGTGCCCTTCTGGAAAAAATATTTATACTTCAAATCAAAGCAATGTACTTTGGGTGTTCTTTTGTGTTTCTTTATCTGATCACGCGATATCCACAGTGAATGCAGCCTGATCTCAGGTTCAGGGACTGCAAGGTAGGTACAGACTTGCACACTGTCAGTTTGTTAGATCGTGTCAACACGGGGTCTCCAGTTTGATTTAATCTATTCAGAGGACGCAAAGGCACACTCGGTAAACTCGCCTCATCCAAGTTAACTGATGGAATTGCAGTAACGGTGCTACAGAGGATTGTACTAGTTTGCAGTTTCTGTCAACCAAAACTTAATTTATGCTCTGAGTAGGTAAAATCGACACCAAGTGCGACTCAACCAAAACACCGATCAACCTATGTGCAACTTCTCTACATAACGATGACATTACACGAGTGCAGAAGAGTACACCGAATCAAAGTATTACCTACCCAGCAGGAGATACTCACAGATGTGAGAGAGATTTGCCTACAGATGCTACTCGTGCTGCACCACGTGGGATCTCTGGCTACAATGTGTCACCCGGGCAGGGCTGGTTGGTCCTGTAGGGGGCAGAGGTGGGTGTCTACGGCGGCATCTTCTGCCCTAGCCCATTTCACTTTGCTTCGGAGCGGAGGCGCCCCCGCCCACATCGGCTCGGATTGGCGTTGCCTGCTGCCTGTCTTCTGAGCTCTTTCTTAAAGACCAAACCAAATGGTAAGTATTCCCCTTGAGTAGGCTAATCGTTGCTCATATGTTACAATTTTCCCGAGGATATGGCAACAGATCAATGGAGAGCCAAATCTCAAGACTAACAGTCGCCTGGAGTTTCTTTGTACACCACGGGTACAAGGCAAGATTCCCCTTACTTTGCCTCTTTTAGTTATGATATGACATTGGATGGATATTTGTAAACTGGGGCAATAATTGAACTTTTATTTTCTCTCTCACTTTAAAAATATGATCCCGATTATAAATATTAAAACATAAAAGCATTATTGAAAGCTCATGAATTGAGCTTAAATTAGTACTCCATAGAGGTGTTAAGATATAGAGTATTTAATATATAAGTATCCCAGTTTACCTTTTGTCTCACTGAACCAATGTTCGCCCTGCTGTTTTAAGACCTACACTAATCCAATGAATCTAAACGTGAATATCTGCCCTTCTCGTTTTGTCTTACATTAACGCATTTTGTGTGGACTCTCTGTGACTTGAGACAGATGGGGAAGCAGAGAGGTTGGGTTTATAAGCAGAAGGTGTGAAAGAGCCTGCCTGTGGGGTCTGGGGTGGGGGGGGGGAGTTCACCAGCCCTGGCAAAGTGAGCGTGAGCCCAGTCTCATCAGAGCCAACCCGACAGGTCCCCTGCCATCCTGACAAACAGCACAGACCCCAACGAGTCCAATATCACAGGTTTCTGTGGAGCCAGCAGCCTTACACCCTTAACCCTGTAGCTGGATACCGTCCATCAGCGAAGAACCATCAGTCCAAGCGTCATCAGCGCAAACACCTGCCTAAGAAGCCAGTGATAATCAGCAGGTGCGTTCCTTGGGAGTCGTTCAGCATTTTAAATTTCCAATAGACTACGGCTGCCTGCCTACTGCCTCCCCCTGTTGGCTGCACCCTGCTGCAGACATGACAAAATCTATTTATCTTTATCAAATACACGTAAAACATACCTTAAAAAACTCTAAATACTGTCTGGCAGTATCCTCCGTCTCATATTCCTGCTTTAGTGATGCTAAATATGGTGTGTTTAGTGAGTATTATACTTATATCTGTGTTATATATTTATAACACCGATGGTGATGCTGTAATTAAGCTAAGTGATAAAGTGTTAATTTGAAATCTCAAGTTAGATGGAGTTGTATGTGAAAAGTTGAGCCAAATGTAGAAATGAAGCTGTCAACGATTTTTTTAAGATCGGAACTGAATGGGAATAAATAAGTAGTCTAGCATTTCCTAGGCAGCAGACATCTCTGCCAATTAGCATTTATCTCGGCCCGGAGCCGCGATACGCAGGCATGGTGAGCACCCGGAGCCGCTTTGCAGAGGGTGACGAGAGAAGAAATGAGGCAGCTTAATTTAAAGGGTTCAGCGACGGCCCCGCCCTCGCCCTAAAACCCCAGACATGGGCTGCTGATTTGACAAAGCCTGAAATAAATCCTGCCACAGATCCCACTTTGTCTCAGCCCTATTCCATTAGGATGCTAGGAAAAGAGCTTTAATTCCAGCCTCTGTCGCCCACACTCCAATTCCCCTCCCATGAAACACGTTCACACACTTTCATTCCCGTGAATAATTTGTGAATTTCCCCTCTCAATGTATTTCTAGATCAAGCAAATTAAATCATGATGTGGCTTTTGCGCCCTTAGGAACGCTCATGGCAACGCCAGTTGGACTTAAAGGGCAAACAGGGCCAGGTATTTCTGTCCATATCCCTTCCGTTGATGCTTTCGTCTGCTCTAAGTGGATAATCGTTCTGAACGGTATCATTTAGGACGCTCTGTTGCCAGTCTGTGGCGGCTGGTACATGGCCTCAAGCTCCAGGGTCCGTCCTCGCGCCTTTCTCACGGGCGACTTCCGGAAACTCAGTGGCACCTGCTCAGACTAGCTCTCGTTTTCAGGCATGCCTGGCAGCATCCCGCTGGTGAAACGCCCCTTTTGTCCCGCTTGATTAAAGAATCATTGGATGCTTCTTCTTTTGAACTCAGCTTAGCTGCCTACACAGACACAGGCAACAAGCGGGATACTCACTCCAGTTTAGACGCTAATTGGATATATGCTTCTCATCCTCAGTCTATATATTATTCATAACTGAAATGAAAACATTTAAATGCTACAAAAGACCTTCATTAGCATTACTACATCCAGTAATTTTGAAACACCATTTTAAAGTGTATCTTAAAAACTGATAAAACGTTAAAAAGTCTACAGTATTGATTGAGTCATCCAGGTAGATAAAAAAACCACACACAGAGCACTACAGCCGGTAGTGATGGTAGGAGCAGTAAATTACACTTATAAATCTTCAGAAAACTCCTATCTAACATGCACTGGGTGCTGAACGCTTGGCCTGAGATCAGCTGCTATTGATCAGCCCCTGTTCCGGTTAAGAATTCTCTCCTTGTGTCAGGCTTTACATTCTGCCAGTGCTTCTGGCGACTGACTTTGTCAGAAACCTAGTTATTATATATAAAGATTAGGACAATTAAGTTATGGAAGACTGTGATGAACTGGTTTCCAGTGCTACCTGGAATGGGGTGCAGGCTCCCCCGACACAAAAGGCAGAGTGTAGATGGACGGTGGGTTTGAAAGCAAGAATGAAGTGACTAAGTCTGCCGTTCACTGCAGATGAAGGGAATCAAAATCATTTAGGGGATTACACACATAGCTATTGAGTTTTGGGCATTTTTTGAAAAGACCTAGTGTACTGGAAAATGCCGTAATGCTTTGAAAAGCTGGAGGTACCGAAAAACAACATAAATGGACAGAGTCATCATAACAATTGTCATGTCAGTGGGTAGAGTAAAGAATCAGACAGAACAAGAAATGCCTGGGTCCCAGTACGTATCCAATAAAAAATGTGCATAGCTCAATTTGAGTGTAACTTTTAACTACATTTTAAAATGAAGGAAAGTCATCGAAGAATGTTGAGTTCCTACTATCTGCTAAGTGCTCATTCAGAGTTTCTTGGTGGGGGTGGGGGGAGCCAATCCATCACAGGGCACATACACTCACAGTCATACACTAAGATGCCGGGGAACCAGTGTCCCCAGAGGATTCTTCTGCAACAGGGAGAGCATGGAAACTCATGCAGAGCGGAAGTGGGATTTGAACCGCCAACCCTGTAGGTGTGAAGTCAATGTCCTTGTGCATTCTTTAAACAATGTGCAATGTAACTTGCTTTTCCTTTGGGAAAGAAGGTAGAAGAATCACAGAGGACCTGTACCAATGTCTGGTTAGGTCAGGGGTCTCCAACTCCGGTCCTGGAGAGCTACTATCCAGTAATCCAGTAGGTTTTCTACCCTACCTGGCTTCCGATGAGCCACACCTGTTTTTGGGTAAATACCAGGAGCAGGTGTGGCTCATCAGAAGCCAGGTAGGATAGAAAACCTACTGGATAGTAGCTCTCCAGGACCAGAATTGGAAACCCCTGGGTTAGTCGGTTCGGTACATTACCAGCTACTATAGAACTAACATGATTACCCACAAACTCCAAACCAAAAACAGTAATGGTGAGCATTATTTGTTTCTTTTACTGTGAAGCATTTCAGTTAGGGTTGGGTTGATGGTTTATCTGGTGGTAGCCATTCAGGTTGTAAGTCCTCCAATCACTTTCGTGCCTGCAGCATGGTAAGTGTCTGAATTTTTCTTCACCTTTAGATTTCTTCTGAAATTCAATACCTCTGTGATCCAACAGAGCAGCCTGTGAGCCGATTATCACCACTGACTGTTGTGTCTGTGTCCATTAACACTCCGCACTACATATTAATTAAGACTTGCTGTCAGATCAAATGTACGATGTGACAGCCCTGATGAGTCACTCATCCCTTAACTCCTTCACAAGCTTGCCAGGACATTTTTGTTTAACTGAACGTCACTTGAGGACCTTTCTCTCAGATGGAACATTCATGCAGCTGTGAATAGTCATCATCATCTAAGTAAACCCACCCCCTGCCCTGCTCTCAAAGGATATTTCAACTCAGCGGGGGCCGTCATGGACACTAGGACAGTATGTTACCATAAGGAGTTATCTATCACTTCATTAGTCAACAGAAACAATTATTACTGTCAGGATTTTTTTAAGGAAGGCCAGTTGTTTAAGGGTTTATTATAGTAGACACTAAAAGCCTGAGTAATATGCTCAGATTGTTGAATTTAAGTAACTTTTTTGTAAAATTGGAAAAGTGCGGAGGTTTCCTGTTAAATGAAAGAACCGGCTTCATGCTAAAGTGTGCCGATGTCACCTCTCAAGATTCACCATACACTGTCTTATATACAGTATTAACAATCTTTCATTTAACTTGAGTCTTGTTTTATTTAGTTAACAAAATTAGAGTCAAATTAAAGTTTTGCAATGTTAACAGTGTTTAGCAATTAAGCACTTATTTTAAAGATCGTCATGTATTTCGGAAATAATAGAAATATTTTTCATTTTCTTTTCCATCAAGAAATTTAATGCATGCAAGTTGAGTGCATTGCTCACCAGTTAAGAAACAGTGTAACAATTTGTAATGTTATTTATTTATTTATTTTTACATGAACCTATAGTTATGTTCAGAAAGCAAAATGTTTTGTTTACAACTTAATTACATTTTTTGGGTCATATTTCATGCCCGTCCACAGTGTCGCCGGAGCCCTTCCATCACAGCAGGCAGAAAGCGATTCAGATGCCTGGGGTGCCGGCATCACCTCTGTCTGTCTTGCTGGAGGTTTGTGAGATGACAGCGCCAGTCCCTGGTGCCACCTGTAAACAGGCAGCATCCGAGTAATGAAACGGTGGTGTCCGCCAAGCCGGCGACGAGGGTCTGGATGATGGAGCAAGCCTGTCAGCCCTCAGCATAGCTAGCATTATTATGTGTCAGTAAGTAGCAGCCTCAGTGTCTTCTGTTTTTTATATGTCTACCCATGAGCATAGCAGCTGTGCGTCGATGGAAAATAGTAAGTATACTGAACAGTTGTGGGGAAACTGATGTCTGTATTTGCAATTGATGTTTTGTTACCTGGGCTGCAGCAAGAGCATCTCTTCTAGGTTTTGTCTATGTTTACGTCTTTGTTTCATGCCACTGTTTCATGAGTGACTTTATTATCTGGAAACTCTCAGATTTATTTATGTAGTTTGTAGCGTAAATTGCCTGAAAGAAAAGGGAACGTAAGATCTTAAAGCTTTCGGTGACTTCATGTCAAACTAATTTTAATACTGCTGAAAATGACCATTGTCGAGATATAGTATATAACATATGGTTAGGGTGATGCATTTGAATTCCTGACTGATTATGTGCCTTAAAGCACAGATAATGATAGAAAAGGAAGAATTAATTGTGAAAATAAGTACAAAGTAGTCGCAGTCTATTTGTGGATTTTACGACCCTGCAGAGGCCAGCTGAAATGTATGTGTCTTTTCTGTCTATGGGATGTTTTGTGTAAACCTCTTTTTTGAGGTGTGTGGCTAATTACTTAATTAAACGTGTGCTTTTTTAGGACAGTTTACAAACAGTAAATAAATAAGGTCTCTGCTCCTTATTCCTAAGAGCAATTAATGTATGAATTGGACCATTAATATCCTCCTGTTAAAATTTATCTATTAATTCGTTTATTGTCAACTTTTTTTTTTTAACTTATTTTTCATTTGCGTTGAAGGGAATTTTTATTCTTACTAAAACAACTGAAAAATGTTTATTGTGCGGTAAGAAATAATTTAGCCAGTCTAATGACCATGGCATTTCCTGATTAGAATGGCCGTGATTAAATGCTTGTTCGGGGGGTGGTGCAGTGGTCAGTATCGTTCCCTCACACCTCTGGGACCAGGCTTCAAGTCTCCACTATGCCTCCCTGTGTTGTCATGGGGTTGCCTCCGGGTTCTCCGGTGTCACCGTCCAAAAGCTTGCTTAGGTTCCTTTGAGTTGCCAAATTGCTCATAGGCGTGAGTGTGCCCTGTGATGGGTTGGCACCCCATTCTGAGTTGCCCTGCTTTGTGCCCATAGACTTCAGACTCCCTGTACGGGGCAAACTGTTACAGAACATGGATTATTTTGGGGCAAATTCACACATTATTAAAGTAACAGCAACATTGTAGATACCTACAAAAATCACCCCATTTCAATTACTATGGCAGCAGTAGCCAAACATCTTCTCTGAGTGTCTCCACATTTTTCTTCTTACACACCCTGACTCCTGCTAGTGAGTTATCTTGACTCGATCTCAATTTGCTCAGGTGAGGCTCTTCGTGTTAAATTAATTTCCAATCCCCGGTAAGGATCTGCTTTCGCTTGACGCACAAATGACTGTCCTATTTTGGGCGTATTATGAGGAAGCTCAGTGCACTGGAAAAGCCCATAATGCCTGTATATGTTAAGGTGAAAATACGAGCAGGAAAATGGATGTAATCGTCACAAAAATGAACATGCCTGTGGGGAGCCTGGAGACATGGACTGGTGACAGAAACGTCTGGAAAAATGCCATCTGTATGGTCACCAGGAGTCCACCTGGTGGCACCTAGTCATAATAGTGATCTAGTTTGCATTATAAAACCTAGTGAACAGGGTTAACAATGCAAACGCAGATCACTATTATGATTAGTAACCCTGTGCACCTGATAACAGAAGATAAAAACTGAATTTGTGAACCAGACTATATAACACCGTGGTCCATATATATATAAATTTCTTCTTGAGATATGAAAATAAAGCTATGCTGGTCTTTATGATGAGCTCACGTCTAAAGTGTATCTAAAAAAAATGTCTCCTACTGCAGCATATTTTATTTCATCTTCAAGGAGTCTCAGCCTTCTGAAGAGCTGAGTTTGTAACATTCACCCTTTAAACTCAAAGCACCCCGTACAAGACAAGAGGCAGACACCGAAGCGATTAGTGATTTATCGGCCTGTTTCACGTCACCTGTCACCCTGGCAGGTTCGGCCGTTAGCCGTCCGCTGACAGGGCGGGGTGTGGGAGCTGTCCGTTTTCCCTGCCGCCGCTCGATGGAATTGAGAGCATCCTCTTTGGAAGGCAGCAGAATCGCTGGTCCTGTTGGACAGGTGTCACGGGAGGGTAGAGCTGTGTCAGTGAGCATGATTGCATTCAAGCAAGTACAGGCTGGAGTACAAGGTTCAAAGGCCCTCCCCAATGGTGCCGGGAAGCGAGGCCAGCTGTGGGATTAAGAGGCACATGAATGTATTAAGATGCGCCAGATTGTTCTGGAGTGTCTTTTAATGGAAGCTGCCACTGCAAGCTAACGTTTACCTGTCCTGACAGGTTGCTGTAGTGTTTCTCTTTTATGCTGCTGCTGCTTCTGCTGTGCTTAGACCCGAGGGTAAGGATGCTTCCCTGCTTATCCACCTTTTAGATGAATAGCATTACTGTGGTCCACTAATAAGGATCAAACTGGAAGGAATGTGGAAGAATGCAAAATTAGAAACATTGGTGGACATTCTGAAATGTCTGCAATTTTTGCTGGACAGAAACACTCCTCCATTTCCTGACTGGGGGGGGGGGTAGTTTGTGGCTCAGCAGGTCTGGATCCATTACATACCTGAGATCAGAAGGTTGCTCCTTTGAATCCTGGGCCCCATTGGGCCCTTGAGCAAGGCCCACAATTCCCAGCTCCAGGAGCACTGTACGCTGACTGACCCTGCGCTGTAACCCCCCAGCCTCAGGGGGCGCTGTACGCTGGCTGAGCATGTGCTGAGATCCCCACGCTTGCTCTTACCTGCATGTGTCTCATGGAGAGCAAGAACGGGTAGGCAAATGGAGAATTGCCCCGCAGGGTTCAGAGGAATAATATATCAATATTGTATCTATTAGTAATTTGTTTTTCTAGTCTATTTCATCTCCTGTGAACACACAGGCACAAATGTATCTTACAACTTATTTATTTTATTATCGCAGTTGGGTCTGTTAAAGTGTATAGCAGTGTTTCTCAAACCAGTCCTCAGGGACCCCCAGACAGGCCACGTTTTTGCTCCCTTCCAGTTCCCTGAGAGTTGGGAGGGAGCAAAAATGTTTTATTTTTTTATTGTTTTATGTAAGTAAACCATAAGAATTCAAGCCAGTTGGAATTTTGTATTTTTTATTTTTTTATTTTATTTAACTGGTTTTATGAATAAATAATGTCTTTTAATGTTTGGAAAGATTGTGCTAAAATTATTTAATACCTAATTGGAATTATCTTACGTTTTTTTTTTTTATTTATTTAATTATTATTATTTACCGCTAATAACTCGGCTTAAAAAACACCAGGCCTACCGTAAAATTAACCCGATGTAGTGAGAAGAAATACTAATGTGATCAGTTTGGGTCATGAATATGTTGTGAAACGAGGTGGTACAAATTGGGCACCATCATAAAATATGCTGTAAAATGTAGCACTACACAGGTGCTAGATCAGATGTGTGAAGTACAAATCAGACATGCACAGATACTTCACAAAGGAATTTTGAACAATGGTCAGCACCTGCAGAGGTAATATTAATCTATTAAGACAGCTAAAAAGAAGGCATCTGATACAACTTTGTTTAATATTCAAATAAAGTTTAACTCGGGATTTAATTACAATTTTGGAAACAGTGACTTAAATGCAATATTGTGTTTTAAATGGTGCCAACAGACCGGTCTTTAGGCTTGTTCGAGTCTGGGAATTCTTGACAGTAAATTTCAAAACTTGGGAGAAAGTTTGCAATTCCGATCCTGGATTGAATGTGTGATGCAAAATGATTGCTTGGGAAAATCTCCCACCCCTACTTTGGATTAACTATTGTTATGTTTACATGTTATATAAATAAATTTGACTCGACTTGACTTGAGATTCAATCAGCGTGCCACCGTGGGTGTACTGAGCAGCAGGGAGGCTGGAGCTGTCTTCTACCAGCACTCCAAAGTAGAGTCTGGAGGGTCATTCCGGCCCACATGTCATCAAAGGGATTGACCAACATCATCCCCAAAGGAAACTGGTGGAGAAGGCAGAAGATCTTGGCCCTCAGCTTGGCAGTAGGGCTACAGATGTTTGCGAGTCTGAATACTGCCAAAAAGGTAAATATTAACCCATATCACAGTTACAAGCCTAAACCTTCATCGACCAGCTTTCTTTTAATTACGCAGACGATGTAGCGTCCCTGTAATAGGCCTTGAAATTACAGAGAGTGCTTGCTGCAGTTTTACTTTGGTATTGCAAATCCTTTTCCCAGAATCCTTCGCCACTGTACCCATAGAAATTCCAGCATACTGGATGGGCACAGGTGTTTACATCCTCTGCTGGGAACCCCCCCCCCCCCAACTCATCTTCCCTTTTTACATCGACTGCCAGGTGTTAATGAAATGAAATGATCAGAATCGATGGCTTATAATATTATGCATTTGTTTTGTTTTAACAAAACCGAAAGAGGAGGGACGGGCGCTGTCACTTAAGGTATTCTCTAATTACAGTCTACCCCGGAATAAAATGGCTCTGGCAAGATGTGAGCTCAAATCAAGCTGTTTATTTAAAAACAGAGCCAAAGTCTTCAGCGTAATTGCTGTAGCGCGGCCGGAGTTGGCAGCAGAGTCCCGCTTATTCTACCTGCTTTTCTCCCATATTCATTTCAACATATCAAAAACAGATGGGATTTAAGCAGTGTCTGTGTTGGCTTCGAAAGATTTGGGGGTCTTATAATCACTTCTGGACGGGAAGATCCTCAGTTGCATGGTTGGGGTATTGTGATGGGGAGTTTATTGGTGCGTCGCCTATTATATGAAATGAAGCTTCATTTGCCTTTTATTCCAGTATGAAAACAGATACGTCGGAATGTGTTTTTTAAAGAAATGCACACATATAGAGGTGAGATCAAAGCTTGGGGACTGAGTACAGTGTCAGCCATTTACTTTGCAGCCCTTGGAGCATTTTTCATGAGGTTATGGGCCCTGCTCAAGGGCCCAGTGAAGATGTGTCAACCTTCAGATCGCAGGCACCGAGGCCCACCCTGCTGAGCTGACCCCCCCCCCCCCACACCCCCAC
>JAABNX020000110.1:892202-905797 GCA_015163995.2 Mormyrus lacerda | reverse complement strand
GCCACTTGGTCCCCACAATGTAAAATATTTTTGCCCCCCCCCCCCCCCCCAGGTAGAATTCAAACCCCCAACTTGGGAGGCGTGTGGCAACAGTGGAACTCACCGAGTCACCTTGCTGGCTCATAATGAATATTATGTCTCATTAATCTAAAAATGTGTTAATGTAAGTGATTTCTGATGACCTCCATCTAAACTGTTCTTTTGGGCTAAAACCACACGGGATAGATTTAGATCAGTTGTGTGGTTTATACACCATGCAATTTGATCCAGACACGTAACTGGCAATTCTCCTGTCAGCTGCTATTTTGACATCCCTTTTTTGAGAACTATCAAGTGAAAAGACTGACTACAAAACAGGGCTTCTGCACCATGCAGATGACTGGACCGTTCTCTGAAAATAATGAACTGTAGTTCTAAATTCCGCCTGTCTGAATGGTTGGCATGCAGCAGGGTTCCAGTCCAGCCCAACCCCTCTCTTAATGAGCTACTTCATATGCATTTTCGTTTCGTTGTCGCCTAATTATTTGCAAATGCAATTCCCCAGCATTTCTTAAGTGCCATTTCATCATTTGATATGATTACATTTAAAGGAATTTTCCCCCTACATACAAAATACTGGCACATCAATTAGGCAAGCAGGAAAAGTCCAATTATAGGCGAACAGCCCCATTTATCATAAGATGTGTTACTGTTAGAGTTCATCTTTTTTTATAGGTTATATTCAGAATTTACTTCCAGTGTGTGTGGGAGAAGCAAATGTAATTATAAGTCGCTGGCTTAACATTTGGATCATATTCCCTTTTTTAAAATATAGATTGTGGGAAACATCCATATTCAATGGACCTTAATGTTTTGACTTTTATGCACATGTAAATGCTTAAACTACGTGAAAAATGACCAACCGTCAAGTGCTTCATACAGAAATATGCTGCGCTATAATTTTTGTCCACTGATCATATGAAGCTGCATATCACATTTACTGTACAATTTTTTTTTCTTTTATAGTACATATTTTTAAAAAGTGTTTTGTAAGGGGTTTAAATACATTGCAAAAATGAAATATGCCAGAGTAATAAAATGGTGAGTGTAATGAAAGTGCAAGGTGGCCACCTTAATGAGTCACAGAAGATGCCCTGGACCCTCATTTAATGTTCTGTCCAATCGAGTTTCATTCTGGTCTGGAAATAATGCACATGCGGCAAAAATATCATCACAATCCCTCGCCTAATTATACTAGTATTAATTCCTAAGGCATGATTTATCATACAGTCCCACAAATTAGTAGTTTATGAGTCTCTAAATATACTCTGCAGAAGAAACGTGAGAGAGCACAACTACTTCGAATGAAATGGCCAACCAATTTCTTTAGGAGATATATACTGTATAAGGCATTTCTGTATTTTGTATTTCACTCGATATCTGCAATGTATAGGAGGAAAAGAATTTTGCACTTTGTCCGCCCTGCACAATGTGAGAATCTGCTTGCATGTATGTCTGTGCATTTTTTTCCCTCCATAACAAGCCCTGGTTGGCATGATGAGGTATTCAGAAAGTTTTCAATGCTGCTTTCTGAAAAACGGTGATCTTGCTGTTGCAGAATTGCATTACCTTCCCCAACGTTCAAACTCCAGGAGGAAAATTGCCAAGCAGCCTGCAGAAAAAGGCACAAAGTTTCACCATGCTTAGTATTTTCCAAGGAAAAATGAAAGTCGCTTGTTCTCCGCCAGACAATTAGTGTTCCTTGGGTTGTTAACAGTAACCATGTGCAGTGTTAGTTTTTGGATGCTTGATGCACTTTTATTCAGGTGTCTTTCTGAGAGAGATGGCGCTTTTCTGGTCAATGTACTTTCTGTCGCAAATCTATGTGCTGCCCTGTTTCTTTGACGTCATTGTCTCAAGATGTATATTGAATTGCGAGTGCCATCTGGGAAGGTAGAACGGTTATCATCTCCTTATCAGTTATCACCCTCCCATAAGTGAAATGCACAGAATATGCACCGCATGCCAATGTATGGACTGAACGGCTGTTGTAGTTCACACAGATAAGCATTATCTCTGTATTTTATCTCGAAATTAAATCCCTTCACTTAACTCATCCAGTTCTGCTCCGCCCTCTTTTAACAGCTGCCAATCAGATTGCAGCATATAAATAGGATAAATGCCAATCAGAAGGAGCAAAACAAATGTCTAGACAAGAGCATTTTGGAGGCATTTCACAGACTTGATGTAGATGGGAAACAATTTCAGCTGTTTACCCTCCAACGTGCTACCCAGAGCCAAAAGCTCCCCGTCGCCGCTGGTGAATGGATATAAATGATATCTTTTAAATGGTATTATAGCTACAGCAAGAAACATATCTAGAAACTGCAAAACAGGCCAAATGTAATTATATTCTGGTGGTGCGTGTTGGTACGAATGTCACTTTCAGCAGTTCCAGCATTATTTGTCTTGCTTTATTCAAACTTATAAAGGCTTTCTTAACCTAATTTGAAATGGTCTCAGGCCAGACGTACCAAACAGAAGCCGAAGAAGGGTTAGGTGGAAAGTATTAGTGCTTCATCAATGAGGCCGTTTCATTTGCAATTTTTTTTCTCCCATGAGACAAAGCCCTTGATTAACTTATAAGAAGGTTCATCAAACAATAAATTAAAAACAAAACTAAAACAATTCAGAGTCAACAGATGAGTGATTAACAAAAATAATTGCCTTCTCAAACAAGATTTAGGCTTCTTAAGCGCAACAGCATGGAAGCAAAAAGGTGTGTTTATCCTGGAACAGCCTTTTCCATGGGGCAAAGTGGGACTTGAATGAAAACTGATTACAGAGCAGGCTTAGTGCCGAAATCAACGGGCCACAACAAGGGAGAAAACTCAGTTCACTCTGCATGCTGTTTCATAAAGATTCAAGCAATGCAACAAACTTTTAACAAATTATTTATTCTGTCACAGCTCAATCTTCCTGCAGATGGCCGGGCAGGGAGGTTGAAAATACATGTCCCCGTTTTTTGATAAATGGACAGGGTGGAAGCAGAGATGGGACAGCTGGAATAGTCAGACACCCAGCACTGAATTATTTCTAATGGCAAATAAACTATCGACACGCAGCATAGCCATAAACTGTGTTTCCTTCTACCTCCCTTATAATAAGAGATTGTTTAGCTGAGCATATTTATATGAAAATTAATTCACGACACACACTCACTGGTCATTTATCAGCTGCTTATGACTGCTCGTGTCCTTTTTGTAAATGGACAAAAACATAGTTGGAAAGACACTAGGTTAAACGTTTGCTTAATAGGGTCTTTGCTGTGGTGTACATATCACACTAACAAGGTGAGCATTTCTTGAATTGAAATGATTTTTTTTCATTCTTAGTTAAAAGAAAAACAGTCTGAGGTAAAATATGGCATTGTATTCATGCATCGTCATTACTGTCAAAGTTAATTAAGCATATTACTTAGTTAATTATCAAGCATGTTGATCATAGCATTAGATAACGTACAGCATGTGAACAGCAGAGAAAGTGCTGATCAAGAATCTCCACATGAGAAATGTTCATTAGGAGTCTAGGAGCTGAAGAGGTGGCAACACTGCTGTGTGTGTCAGTGCAAACACGGTGGAAGTGGATTGTTAACGTACTGAAAAGGGGATTTTTTACTCTGGGAGGACGTAATGTCAGTCCCAAATAAATAACAAAATCCTTGAAAGGTTCTTCTCTGTTTTTCCATTGTAGCTTGAGCAATAACAAATATGTGAAATCACGTTTTGATAATACGAACCTGTACATTTGTTTGGAAAGCTCAAAGCAAAAGAATTCCTTTCAGTAGTTCCTGTGTATTACTTCATTGCACAAAGGTCACTGTTTCTGCTTTTAGTCGTACTGTACAGTTTACCGTGTGCCATTTTACTCGTATTGATTCGCCCACCTTTATATTCTCCATGATGACATGTCATGGGCGTCGCCGCCATTAAATCTAAGGGGGGACGTGTCCCCCTCTCATTTCATAATTATTCATTTGGACCCCCCAACATTTTACATAAAATATTTATAAAGTTTTATGCCAGTGTGTATAGCAGTATAGCAGTACTCCATTTGCTTTTATGGAAAATAAGCACTTTGAAAATGATGATGACCATATGCTGTTGTGTTCTGTTACTTGCTCACTCCTTGTTGTTAGACTTGCCAAATTGGGTAACACTATGGTTAGATTCTAAAGGTGCTTCAGTTGCACAATCTGATATAACAGTTTTAAACTTTTTTTACTTCATGTTTTATTTTATAGTGCCCATTTTACCGAAATATTTCTACAGTCTGCCAGCCATAGTAATAATAATAGTAATAATAATGATATATTTTTGATTTAGTGTTATTACCAAGTCAGAAGGCATTGTCTTCGGAGATAGTTGAACTTTATGGTTCTGGAATGCCTTTTCGCGGAACGCTCTGCGTGCGTGAGAAGGTCTCTGCTGCTTTTGGACTCGCCTCTCTGCAGGCAGGGAATTCAGGTCAGCGGTTCGGCTAAGCGAGGGATACTTTGACAGCCAGGTTTGATGAATCAGATGGTGTCAGGGCCAATCCTTTACCTCTGGCAGAGCTGAGCTGGCTAAAATGCTCCTGGAGGATCAGCTGTCAGCTGCCTGATGTGTGGTGAAGCCCCATCCTGTAACAGCACTGCCGGCAGTCGGTATACATACCATACATGTTATTACTCACAGTAATTACTCACAGTAATAACTACCGGATTTACGGTGCCTAATATGCAGCATCTCTGGTGTTAGTACATCCTCAAGGACTCCCAGTCACTCCCATCCCATGGCTTGATTTTAAGAGCTGAACTATTCTGCAACATTTGTTCACGTGGGTCTGCAAGTAAATGCTGCAGAATTGTGCTCCTCTTGAAATCGCTGGTCGTCTGCAGCGTGGCGGAGCGCACAGCCAGGGAAGAAGGCAAGCGCGGGGCGGCCTTCGCGGAGGTCGCGTCGAGGACGCCCGGGCCCCGGCTATGGACAGGTGAGGTCCCTGCACATCTGCTGGACTAGCGCTGCGAGCACCGTCCGGCCCGCTTGAAAGAAGGTCTCTGATGTTTGGGTGACTTCCAAAGCTCATTAACTTTGGGGAACACACAGAACGAGCACATCTCCTGAGTCTGAGCGCCATCCTCTCCTCCGCGCCACCCCACAGCGATTCTCCTGCCGCGAGCTGAATACAGGTGATCCTGCTGGTGTCCCGTACCAAAACTCATCAGTCACATATCTCTGCTGAGTAAGCAAGTTAATCTCAGGATTTCATTTGTTTTTTTAAATAGTAATTACCGTGGATATTAACATATATTTGCAGTTTATAAAACTTTAGCCAGTAACATGACGATCTGAGTACATATGTATTTAATATCCATCCATCCATCCATCCATCCATCCATTTTCTGCTGCTCTTCTGGGTCCAGGTCACAGCGACAGCAATCTGAGAAGGTATGCACAGGGATGCTCCCTCTCCCCAGTCTCCTCCTTCAGCTCCTTCAGGGGGAGATCAAGGCGTTCCCGGGCCAGCTGACAGATTTAAGCTCTCCAGCGTGTCCTGGGTCTGCCCTGGAGTCTCTTCCCGGTCGGGCCATGCATCCGAGAGGGATCCTAGAGAGATGCCTAAACCACCACTAGCCAAAGCTTTTGACCATAGGGTAGGAACATAGATCATCAGTAAATCGATGGCTTCACCTTTTGGCTCAGCTCTCTCACCACAACAGACCAGTACAATGGCCATATACCTGCTAACGCTCACTGATCCACCTGTTGATCTCCCATTCCATTCTTCACTTGTAAACAAGACCCTGAGATACTTGAACTCCTCCGCTTGTGGCAGTAACTCATTTCCAACCTGGAGGGGGCAATCCGTTCTTTTCTGGTTGAGAGCCTTTGCCTCTGTCTTAGAGGAGTGGACCTTTATCCTGTTCTCTTCAGACTTAGCTGCAAACATACCCCAGTGCACACTGGATGTTATCAGGACCACATCAACTGCAAAATGCAAAGACATGATCCTGAGGTCACTGAATCAGACCCCCTCCACCCCATGCCTGCATCTAGAAATTCTGTCCATAGCCCTCATTGGATCCAACACCCACTGGGAAGGAGTCTAATTTACTTCTGGCAAAGCAAACCAAACTCTTGGTCCAGTTATAAAGGGACCTAATGGCCCATAACAGCAGGTCCTGCACCCCATACTCCCCAATAGCCCCCACAGGACCCCTCCAAGGAACACAATTGCATGCCTTTCCGCAAAGTCCACAAAACACACGAAGACTGGTTTGACAGGCACCCATAAACCTGCTACTATCCTAGTGAGTTTTCCACAACCAGGGGTACTGTACGTTTCCCAAAAGCTTACACAGTTGGATCCATTCATTTCCATGGACAAATCCTCCTCTGAGTTCCTTGTCTTTGCTTCCTCCATGGAGAGCGTGTCAGTAGGATTTACGAGGCCCTCAAATTACTCCTTCCACTGCAGTCAACAGCATCCCCCCCATCCCTGCTGTAAACAGCATAGGAAAGCCCTACTTACCCCTCCTGAGTCACATGACAATTTACCAAAATCTTACTGAGGCTGACCGGAAGTAGTTTTCCATGGCTTCACTGAACTGCTGCCACTCCTGAGTTTTTGTTTCCACAGCAGCCACAGTCTGCTTGACCTGCTGGTACCTGTCAGCAGCCTCTGGGGTTCCACAAGCTAACCAGGCTCAGAAGGCCTTCTTCAGCCTGACAGCTCCCTTTTCGCTGGTGTTCACCACCAGGTTTGGGGGCTGTCGCCAAAACTGATGTCTATAATCTAATGGCCACAGCTCTGCAAAGGGTGAATTCCAGGTTTTAGGGTTGGGGTCCTTAAATCCTTAAAGCTTCTTTTCATTAGGGGTATTTCTGAATTGCATTTTGTTTGATCACCAAGGACTCATTTACCCTAGAATTGCCCCCAACAACATAGCTTCTAGGATCAAAAAACAGCCACCAAACACCAATATTACTATTAAATCATTTTGCTAACGTTTGCTTTTCATAGCATTTGTAGAATATTTTTCCATCAGTAAGTCAGTAATTGTTTGTAAATGTTTTGTTTATTTTCTCCGAGCGTCTAGGGTACCCCCCTCTTCCACTTAGAAAACATCTTAAGCAGTTAAGTGGTCAACGGTATACTGTAATGGAAATAATCACAATGTGGGGGAAAAATGTTCCTTAAGCTCCATGGGCTGCAGTGAGTTAGAGGGCATGTGACGTGCTGTGGCCCCCTGTGGCAGGAGCGACGTGCCCGCATCTGCCAGGACTGCTGAGTGTGAAGCCGCAGTTTCACGCCGATTATCTCCGTGTCTGTGCTTCTCTGCGAACTCTTTAATTCATCAGTGGGCATAAATGCCAAGCATACAGCCTCCCTCTGCTTCAGACCCAAACCCTTAAATACCTGGTCTTGCATTACCTTGTTAAATCGATGAGTATTGTGACAGCTGCCAGAAAAGGGAATTTGCTAAATGTGCACAGGGACAAGGGCCTCTGTCTCGGAAAACACTTTAAACCAACAGCGTGAGGAAAACTGTGGACCCTTTGAAATTTGTCACTCGTCTGAGGGATGCGGGAGCTTTGTGGCTCCTCTGCAGCACATCTGCGCATCTTTTCAAATGGCCTTTATTTCAGTTAGCCCACCTGAACACGGAATGCATTAGACCCAAGAGCCATGAACGCAGTGGGGGCAGGTGTCTGCTTTAGCTTAAGCACATGTGACGGGGATTTTAAAGGTCCTCTCTGTCTCGGTGATAAACCATCCAGTGCATTTCAGGAGGCTACCAGTGTGGCATTCAGGAGGCCACTACTCAAAGCCCCCGCGGTTGCTAAGAAGCGTCGCTATATGCTAAGCAAACAAAAGCGAGCCAGTCCTCTGCCTTAGTTCATTTGGAAGGCAGTTGAGAGTGAAGATGACGTATGACTATTTTGCCCCAAAGGAAAAAAACATGTTTTTTATGTTAGTGTTCAAAAATAAATTAGCATTTTTTGCTTATAGCAAAACAAATGAACTTGCATGTGACTTGTATCTTACCCTCATACAAGTAGTGTAAGTAACATAATTTAGCATAAAAATCCACACAATGATTTTCAAGATAAATGTGCGTAGGACACTTGGTGAGAAAGGTTTGTGTGCTGTGCCGTGCATCTTACTGCACATGTGCGGTACTGGGATAATTTCTGCAGTGCTTTTTGCATAAATTACAGTCATTGAAGTATTACTGTATAGAATACTGTAAAGAAATATTGGTGTAATCTCTTTTACTATTACCGCAACATTTTTTTACATGCTATCAGATATTTACTGTGGTAATGCTGCAGTAAAATTATGGTTTTAATAGGTTTAGTGTTATACTGTAGTAAAGCAGGGGAGGCGTAGTAGTAAGGTGGGTTGCTTCATACAGGGTTGGGTTCTTGCAGCTACTCTGGTGTCCATTGTCTACAATTATGGGTATCTATCCCATAACGCTCTGTTATCCCACTCAGGGTATATTCCAGCCTTGTGCCCTATGTTGCCTAAAACAGGCCCCAGACCAGGATAGCTGGTTAGAAGATTATTTTGGAGGTTATTTTGTTTTGTATTATATAACTTGTGTTTCCTTCATTTGTGCAGCTGGGTATGTATTTGTCCCCGGGTCTTGGACCCACGATGTCTTTAATAATGAAGTTGCGGCTTTGGCAGATGTTTTTCCGCTTCCGGTCATTTTTCGAAGCCAGCTTCTGATTTGCTTCTTTTCTCCATTCCCAGTGAATTCAGCCTGCACGTACTTTCCTTGACCATCTGTCTCCGTTTCCGTTCCCCAGCTTGCGGGCTTGGATTCTACAAAGCGTTCCCCGGTAACATCAGGTGCTCCAAGTGTCCTCCGCACAGCTTCAGCATCGATGAGGGCTCATCTCTCTGCCCCTGTGAGAAGGGATTCTTCAGGGCCCCCAAAGACCCCCCCAGCATGGCCTGTACCCGTAAGTTACAGATGGTTTTTGTTTCAACCCTCTATATTGTATTGTCACTGGTGTAAATCTATCATAGCATAAAACTTGCTAGCTTTCCAATAAAGTATGAGGTTTTAAGTACTATACACAAATTATATGGATATGTAACATTTATGGATTGCATATTTGCTTCAAGCTGTGTTCATATACCTCACACATACATGTTTATATTCATATTTTTATGGGGACTCTCCATTCATTTCTATGGGCAAAACACAATGACAAATGACAATGACAAAAAAAAGAACAATGACATCCTTACCCCAAACCCAGCCCTGACCTGAACCATAAGTAACCAAACAAAATACAAGATTTCTGGGATTTTTAGTTTTTTGATTGTAGTCACATTAGAGATTTTTTCCTCTCCTGTTCCCCTTCTGAGGACTGAGGTTTTTATCACATTGTGGGGACATTTGGTTACACACTAAAACAGGTTTGTAATTATATCTTTGTGGGGATTCTCCATTCTTTTCTATGGGGAAAACTCTAATCCCAACATGATGACCTTAACCCCTACCCAGCCCTAACCTTTACCATAAGTAATCAATCAAAATACTTTTTTGATTGTATTCACAGATCTTTGTGGGAACCTGAGAAATGGTCCTGAAATTGTAATATAAACCTAATCCACACACACACACACACACACACACACACACACGCACACACACACACGTACGCACACACATAGTTTTGTGTAACTCGATGTTTACGCACACGTTTAGGGACATCCATAATTGTGTTGGGGCTAAGTGTAAGACGCAGCATCCCTAGAATGCCAGTCTTCTGGTCTCTTTGCGTTTTTGATGAGGAGGTGGGCTTTGGGCATTTTGTCCCTCAGGCACGTGTATCTCTGTGTGTGGCACTATGTCTGTACACCACTGAAAAAACAGTGACATTAGTGGCCCAGCTTATATAAAGGGAAATTGGGTAATGCAATGTTTTGGGATTAGAATTAATAATTGTTCATTGTTTCTGATTCTAAGTCTTCATAAATGATTCACCGCCATGTCATTACAGCTTAATGTTTGCATGAAATCACAGTTTAGCCAGAGCAATTTATTGTCAATTAAAAAGCTATCTGACTGTAATGCAAATTGGCAAAAGGACTCTTGACAGACCAGGCGTGGGGGTGAGAAGGGTGTGTGTGTGTGGGGGGGGGGGGCTGGTGCTGCAGGAGCCACTAACATACATTATGAGGACACGCACTGGAGGATGCAGCCATCCGGAACAAGCTCTTTGTTCAGACCCAGAGTCATGTGACAGCAAGAAGCTCGCATTCAGTGTGAATGAGCGACCATGTGTGCAGGGAAGCATGGGCCACAACTAGCTTTATGTTCAGGAGTGATGGAACGTGGACGGTGACGGAGGCCTGTTCATTCCAAGAAAGGTGAACGGACAAAAAAAAGAGAGACAAAGAACACGGAAAACTTCAGTGGGTGTCAAGAAATGAAATGAACAGGAAAATATGTCTAATTTAATAAATGATGGGTGATTATGATCAGCATACAAATCATCCTTCTGCTAGAAGCCTGTAAGCCAGTTTCCACTCCAGTTACAGTATCAGCCAAAAGTCTGGACACACCTACCAAAAATCATTTCTTGATATTACAGTTAGGTCATTTAGTAAGTATTTTTTTTAACAAGGACACAGAGAGAGTGCTTCCACACATCACCTGGCCCCCACAGTCCCCCAACCTAAACTCTACAGTACTGCTTTAGGATGAGCTGGAGAAGCATTCAAGGCGGCTGCATCTGGAAGCTGCATGGAAGAAGGCCAAGAGTCTGCAATATTGCCATTGAACCAAAAGGGGGCTGTTTTGAAAAGTATGAGATTTTGAGATTTCTGACACTTCTGTTGGTTGCTGCAGTATTTGATGTGTGTCACTTCAATGCATCGATGCCTTTTACTATAAGCCAAATAACACAAATTAAATAGAGACAAAATTATTAAAAACAGGTGTGTCCCGACTTTTGACAGGTTTCTGTTTTATAGTTATTTCCCAGAAAAACAACAATGGATGATAATTCTGTGCGACTCTTCAAAACCCGAGAATGAGCGTAATGATGCATAAAACGTCTTTTGTTTTTTTTTCTGAAGCTGGAATTTGAAACATAAACCATACCAGTGATCGCGAGGCTCAGACCTTCAAGGAAGAAATGCAGCCCCGCATTTCGCATTTCTGGTCCCAAAAAGCTGTTATCTGCCAGGAGATTAAAAAGCAGGACTCCAATGCGGGAGGTGAACAGACAGCTGATGGACGGGACGCAATTGTGGCGTGATGAAGCTTAATGGAATAATACAGAAGGATGGTGACAGGATCTGGGGGTGTGTGTCCACCTGAAGACCTGCTCACAAAGAACTTTTGTGGGAACAGGCTTATTTATAGACGACTCTGAGTTCTGATGCCCTACAAGGGCAGCGTCATGATGGCGGTGGCCATTGTCCAGTGCCCTCCTGAACCTCACACTGCAGCCACTGCAGACATTAGATGCCTGTAGGTCTGTCACTGCCCCCTTGTCAGCTGCCAGCTTAGTGCCATCATCAGTACAGGTGTCTTGTGTTCATACAGTGGCATTAAAAATTAGAGAACAAGGGACATTTTTGTAATATACAAAGTCACAGCTTATCCAGGTTCAAAGTTATTCTAACATGAATAGAATGGATTTTAATCACGTTTCATTAGTGAAAGCTATGCTACACCTCATAGTAAATGGCCTAAACAAGAAATTCGAAGAAGGCATGCAGGCAAAATTAGAGAATGGTTAACATTGTTTTGTAGAAAAATCCTACAAATGAATTCTGTCAACTTTTTTTGATGCTTACAACTCTCAGAAATTAATAGGAAGCATAGATGTGATTGCTTTCAGTGACTGGCACATCAGTGCCCACAGGACATACGCACTTTCTCACACTGCTCTGACTTGATTTTGTTCCACTCGTCTTCCAGTTTCCTCCACATTTTTTTTTTTAACTGTAGTGGGTTTGTTTGCCATAATTGTGTCTCCAGTTGCCTTCCAGGGATTCTTGATAGGGTTCAGATCAGGACACTGGGCAGGCCATTTCGTCACCCTGATGTTTTCAGCTTCACCCATTTGGCAATGTGGTAAGGGGCATTGTCTTGGCTGATTGGGTGTTGCTCGTAGGGAAGGAACTGCATGTTGACGAAGGAGGCTCTGATACTCATTAGCATTCACCTTACCATGTAGTCACATCAGAGACCTGACTCCTGCTGCAGAGAACATACCCCCCCCATGACACTTACCCCTCCCAACTTTTCTGACTTCTTCACACGCTTTTGGTGGAGTCTTTCCTCAATTCAACTCCACAAATAATGTTTCCCATCTGAACCAACTATATTTAGCTTGCTTTCATCACTGAAATTAACTCTGGACCTGTTCTCCTCCGTCCACACAACATGCTCATCGGCAAAGGGCTCATCTCGCCTTTTCAGTCTTGCTGATGAGTGGCTTGGTCACTGCGGAATGGGCTTTCAGTCCATATTGTCCCAGATGATGAGAACCTGTCAAGACAAGTTCTTGCCTGCACAGAACTAATTTGGCGAGCAATGCCAGCTCATGAACAGCCCCCCCTACAAGAGTCTCCTTATCATCCTGTTCACACACTTGTCCTATGTGGGCAACCAGCCTTTTTCAGAACTTGAATAACTTATTTGTATTGTACAGCTTCAATGTATGAGAAATGAAGCTTTTGGAATGACAAACCTCTCTTCCAGCAGAGAAGGGGTCATCCTGTCAGCCTTCATCTGAACAACCTGACGTTGCAGGCTTTCGGGCACCTTGGAGAGGCCCACCATCTTGCAGAATGCCTATCAATGTTGCCGAATAAATTGGGGATGCCAGATATTTCAAGATATTTGACATTAGATCCAAAAACAATCAAGTATAACAAATCATTCTCTAATTTTGATTGCATGCCTTCTTCAAATTTCTTGTTTAAACCTCTATTTTTTTGATGTAGTGTTACTTTCACTGATGAAATAAGATTAAAATATATCTCGTCTATTCATGTTTACATTTGTACAAGCTGTGACTGTTGGGAAAAATTCTCTTGTTCTGTAATTTTGATCACTACTGTATATATAAATATAGCATCAGCCATACATCAAGGGAGTAACATTGATGTTTGAAACTATGAATACTGAAAATGCTGACACATTTTACATAGATTATATCATGAAGATAAACCAACCTGAATATTTAAAAATGCAAATTAACATTCAGAGTTTACTTTAATGACTTACCAAGCTGACAAACATAACAATAATGTATAAAGGAGGTAAACAATATGTTACCATAATTTGATCTTTGAAATTCTGTCCGTTTTAATTTTGGGCCAGTGTTTGGCGGGTTTGGCCAGAAGGTCGCCGGTTCAAATCCCTGGGTTGGCAGTGTGTTGTGTCCCTGAGCGAGGCCCAAACCCGGGACTGATTGACCCTGGTTTTTAAATCGTAAATTGCTTTCGATAAAAGTATCAGATAAATAAGTAAATGAAAATGCTATCGGAAGTAGTACTTCCTGTTCATTATACTCCCTGTGCTTTGGGGG
>JAABNX020000110.1:875273-890367 GCA_015163995.2 Mormyrus lacerda | reverse complement strand
AGGGGCCACAGTAGGGGCATGGATACCCTGGCAGATTCAGGGGCCCAGCACTTTATAGGGGCCACAGTAGGGGTATGGATACCCTGGCAGATTCAGGGGCCCAGCACATTGCAGGGGCCACAGTAGGGGCAGGGGCTCTTGAATATGTAAGTGAAACATGAGAGGTTGATTTACCCATATCCTGCGGGTTACGGGCAAGATGTCATGGGACCTACAATGTCAGTCAGTGCCCCTGGTCATCAGTATTTAAGAGCAAATTTAAAAAAGATTTTTAGAAATAATAATAAAACAAAAACTAGAGGTAGAGTTTATTAAAGAACAGCAGTTTTGCAGATAGCACTTTAATGAATGAACAACAAAGCCAACAAAATTGATCACTTGTTTCCATAACAGGATAATATGCTGTAATTCTTTTGTTGCAGAGAAAGCAAAAACATGCTGATCATTACATATCAGGCTCTGGTCTTGGAGATCCTGCAGTTTAGCTTTTCAAAAGCAGGGAGCAGGAAGAAAGGATCCTATTTGGAAAACAGCCGATGCTGGGAAAAGGCTTGGCTGGCCCTAGTGACAGGAGAATTGATTCACCGAAGAAGGAGGGAAATTAAATGGTAGCGTGGTACTTTAGAAAGCATGGCTAATGTCATGTGGCATCCTGATTACTACAGTGGGCTTCCATGGCGTCAAATGGCTGCTGAAGTGTTGCCCTGTTAGGGAGGTGGGCGGGCCTGCGGGTGACTAGGCCGTGACTGACGGCACATGGCAGGCCTGGGGGAGGAGCAGGGGCGAGGCCAGCCGTCAGATACGACGATGACTGACGCTTCAAAGCAGGTGCAATAGTGTGGATACAGAAATTTAATTGAAAATAGAAAGAATTTTGGTGGGGGGAGTCAGGGAGGAGCAAGCAAAAATGGGGAGGGGGGCAGAGAGTAGTGAGGGAGGGGGTGCACTGGATTAAAATGAATGTTTTAAGCGCTGGCAGAAGCAGGTAATTGTGTTGGTCGCCGTGTCGTTGAGGAGAAGCACGGGACAGTTAGTCAGAGCAGCACTGCTTTGGTGCGTGAATAAATCTATATACACTGAGGGGCCTCATTTAAGCAAAGCATTTCCCAGTGCAAATATAATGCCGCACAAACATTTAAGGAAATGCACCCTGATGGATAAGAAAAGCTGCAGGATGCAGGATGCTCTTTTCTTTCATTTGAATGAAAGGTTTGCATTTATGTGTGTTTTTCCCACCATTTTTCACAATCTGACTAGCCAAGTAGGTAATTGTATATACAGTACTACTGCCGCAAATTCATAGTGAGTCCGCATGCGACTTCAGCATTAGATGATTTTCATGCAGGAATTTAATTATTTTTTCCAATTAACGTTGCAGATTTAATAAGACGCTGTGCTGCAGCCAAAAGATCATTCTGGAATGGAAAAACCGGGAAAGTGGGAATGAATGCTGGCAAAGGCCTCATTCCCAGGAGCACCAAAGCTCTGGCTCTGTGAATAAAGCTCTGTTTGTGTGAGAGTTCCATATCCATTTCCTTATTTGGTTCTTAAATTACTATCATTTTATTTTTTTGTTTGTTTGTTTGTCTGTTTACAACTGATATTCTTTTTTTGTTTTAATAAGTAGAGAGAAATATATTGAGGATAAAACAGGGTAGAAATTGATCATATTTACCTGACAGCTTTGGCCACTGAGTTTATACTGGTGTGGTAAATTGACTACTCTTTACATTACAGTACCTTGTGCTAGTTTGTATACCAACGCAGGAATGTAAGTTAACCAGGTATCTGGGTGTTTGTCAGTGTGACCGCGATTCATTTATGATAGAGCTATTATTTTTCCCTTGAAGAATATTTAGTTGAGTCATTGAATTATGCTCTTAAAAACCATGGTGAAACAGAATCCCTAAGCAGACAGTCACACACAAAGCCCACAATGCGACAACGGATTTTAAAACCCACCATGAGCTTGTCACTTTGTCACCTCAGACAAATGCTGTATTTCCAGTGTGTTTTTTAATTATAATAATAAATGCACGCACAAAAATGATGGACGTTCATAATAGCCCCCGACGGAATTTAAATTACATGGTACTGTTAAGGAACATTCCGGAAGGTTGATAAAAAAATAGCACTAGGTAGGTAGAGCTTGTGCATTGGCCTCAGCTTCAAGGTTCACTCTTACCTGTGACCACCATGAACAGGTGGATCATTCCCTCATTTTGGTTAGTTAGCTGGAACAAAGTGTGCTGGCCTCATGTGCCTACGAAGTATACAGCAGGCCTGTGTGCTTAGGTATGCTGGGGGATTTACTGAGCGTGGACGCTTTGCTAATTTGCTATGGTAAATACGCTGGCAAAGGTGATTAGGGAAACAGAATGGGGGAGGAGCTGATCCACTCAGTCGACCTGCTGATAATAACTTTTACGTGTTTCCATAATTAATAATCCGTCCATCTAACTGTTCATCAACTGGTCAGGGTCTCTATGGGAGCCTGGAGCCTATCCCAGAATGCATAGGGCACACAGCTTGGGTACTTGGATAGGATGCTAGTGTATCACAGAACACACACACACACACACACAAACAGTCTTATAATAATTAATAATGATGCAATTAAATAATTATAATGCAATAAAAGTATAGCCACAGAGTTAATTACCAGTCTCCAGTAATTACAGGAATGTTCATTAGGTAAAGTGCCACACATCACATATTATTTAAGACCAAATAACCTCACAAAATGGCAATTTATCAGAATTTAATACCAGTAATAATGTAATTTTTTAGTGATTTTTTTTTTGGGGGGAATAAGTGGAATATCCATTAAACATGGTCAACAGATATTAATTTAATAAAGCAGCCAACATCTGCTTTTTATTCTTCACACAAACATTTGGGTTCCCTGCTAAAAAATAAAAGGAGATTCTGGTTCTCCTCAGTAAGTATCGTTGCCTGTAATTCACAGAATTTGATTGAAGGTCTGAGTTCCATCTAAAGTTCCGTGTGAACGTCTCGACTATAAGCTGCTGTAAGCAATAATGTTTCCCCCTTAAGGTGCTTTTGTGCCCCCCCCCCGAAGCTGCCCTGTGAAAGGAGAGGCAGCCTTTTAATGTCTACGCTGTCGGGTGACACCTTCCCCGTCAGCCTAACCAGCAGCAAAGTCTGAACCGCCAGGCCCGGCAGTTTCGCGGCATTAACGCGGTGTCACGCCTGATCCCACCCGGGATGCGAAACTCATTTCTGTCCTGAGACTCACTCAGGATAGCCTCCCCTAATTCCCCCTTACTGTCAGGCCTGTGGCAGACGGGCGAACGAGCGGCAGCTCTGTGTGCCGGTAATTAACCTTACCTCCCATTACGGGCCAATCTGGGCTGACAGATTACCTCCCGTCCATCTGGCGGGGCCCCGGCTCGCCTCGTGCCCCCCCACCCGCCTTCGGTGGGCACAGCTAATTAGCCTGGCCGCTGTGAACTGAGGACACTGCGGTCCATAGTCACGCTCTCCACACCTGGGACGCTACTCATTCACACTTACTCAAAGAAATGCTGCATTCTTTCGCATTTGCTTTCCGGATACGGTGGCGAGGCATTGCAGTATTTATCGTGCATCATAAATGCCGCGAAGGGCATGTTTCTGTTTGTAGGGGTCAGACTTAACCCCAAAGGAATCTACTTACCAGAAATATAAAATGTATATGATGCCTTAATTTTTTTAGAGCAGGGGTAGATCAGAAGATGCTTCCTATAAAATAGAGCAGGGGTAGTGTTTTTTAAGGACTTCTGATGTTATGGGAACTCAAAGGTTGGAAGGAGGAGGCCAATGTCAGAGAGCAAATACCACAGGGGCATTTCAAAACAACTGGAAGCTCCCAGCCAGCCTGTCAGATCTGTTAACTCACCTTCCGCTCAGTCGGCTCCTGCTTCTAGATGAACGTTGTCAAGCCGATTTTTTCCCTGCCTGCTGAGCGCTGTTAATAAGGGGCATTTCACATGGGGTCAGGTGAGATTTTTAACATCTGAGGGAAGCAGCCCGAGATGGTAGTTGCTCCTTGAAACCTCCTTGATGACAAACCTTGAAAGATGACCCGGCCGGTGGATACGGCCCTTTACTAAGCAGACGCAGCCTCTGCAGAACCAGCTTCTATTCACTTCTTACGTTTTGGCCGTTCAAGGGGCAAAGGGAAGGCACTCTACCTACTGTTGTTACCAGGTTACCGTAAGCTGACGGGCCGCGGTAAGGTATCGCTCACCTGTGGTCATTCCTGAGCGTATAGTTTACCTGGCCCTGCGTTCTTCTCAGTCTCTGCGCGTTACTGGAATATGGACAAACGGATGCCATAATGTCTCTGAGCAATCCAGTAAATGGTAACACCACAATGCCTTTTGGGCCAATAATGGGTGGGGGGGGCTTGGGCAGGACTTTCAGGTAATCTAAACTACCACTGAGATCTCAATACACGTTCAATACATTCCGTATATATTTCAAAATGACAGATATAAAAAAAAAATGTATATATAGATTGAACATTGACATTCTTTTACCGTATAAGCTCGCATCATTTACGGTCCAACCCGCACCCCCACCACGCGGAAATGCATGAATGCTCAACCTTTTAGGTGGCAGCAGCCAGTCTTAGTGCCAGGAATGAAATTCCACCGTGTATGTCAAAGGCACCAGATCTCTGTACTTTCAGCACCAATTTAGAGGGGCCTAATGGTAATGTCTTCTCATCCACAGTGGCGGTAACCTGTACTCTCCCCGCAGGCAACACCGGTGATTATCAAGCATGTGTTCCAGTCTCACCACCAGCTGTACTTTCAGAAACACTGCCAGCCGCTTATAGGGAAGACGGAAACGGTCGCCCTGGCTATGAATTTCACAGTTTCCTTAACATCCTTTTATCCTCTCCCTTTCAAAAATTATTTTGTTCATTAGTTTTTAAATTTCCCATAGTTAAATTGCATTTGTCTGCGCCCAAATTTTGATCCAAACCTAGTTTTAGCTTATCGAGAGTCCCTGGTTCCCTGAGAAGTGGGTTGTGGGACGTGACTGTCCCACTCAGCCTGTACCTTTTTCGTTCACCAGAGTATTCTGGGAGCTTTGAACTCCGAGAAGTCATCGCAGACTCAGCACTGTAACATTTTATATGAGCCCTAAACTGTTGACACCTTTGCAATTCCAATAAAACTGATTTTAAGAAGTATTTGTAGAATGCTCCAATATTACAGAAATAGGAGGGTTTCAGAGAGAGGTGAGCCATCTTGGCGTCTGGGTTTGCCATTAATTACCACCTAACCCACAACCTGTAAATCTTGACCCTGTTGCTTTCACATGTCCTTCAGCGCTGCTGGTGGTATCTGCGTTTTGGTCTTTAAAGGTCTGCATAATGCCATCAGATTGTTTGCGCTACCTTAGAACATGTGCAGGAAACCTGCCGGTGTCAGAAAGTGCTTAGGTCGTCGGCCAGATGCACTCGAAAGGAGTTTTTAGGGCAAACACAAAGCAAAGACAAAGCTTCTCTCTTCATTAAAAATTCTCTGGCTTATATCGTTCACAGGCAATGTTTTTTGTTGGAAGTCTGTGGAGGTCAGTGTTTTTTCAGTGTCAGTTATTAGTCATCACCTGCTATCAGTCTCCTTTAACACAAGGCAGAATTAAAAAGATGAACAAGTCTAATCTGTTCTAGTTCGCTGTCCTTCATTTGAAGTCTGCCTGAGTTGCTATAATAGAATAAGGATTAGATACTTGAGAACTGCTCACAGGAAGTGGAAGTGATGGTATAACATCGGCCTGTCTGTGCTCCAGCCCCTGCAAAGGGCCAGGATCACCCCCCTTGCGCTTTGCCATTCCGGAGATGCTCTGACCCAGCTGTCAAGCCAGACTTATTTGGATCTTGTCAAAATCACTCAGGTCTTTATCTCTGCCCCCCCTTTTTTTGCATTCAACATGTCAACTACAAGTACTGAATGTTAGCTTACCATGTAATATATCCCAGACATTGACACGTGCCATTTTTACAAGAGAGTCAACATTATTTGAGTCATGTGGAGGAGGTCATAATGTTTTGGCTCATCATGTATATATGCTGGTTTTTTCAGGACAGGAACATTCGGTGCAGCAGCTAATCCTCGGGGACCCACAGATCTGGTCTACGTTTTTGCTCCCCATGGGGAGCTGGGAAGGAGCAAAAATGTGGACTGCCTGGGGGTCCCTGAGGAACGGATTGGGAAACACTGCCTTACAACACTGTCAGTCCGGGGGTTGCTGATGTCATTATTTTGGCTTTGTGAGTATTAGCACACATTCAGTATATTGCAGTCACACAGTCCATGATAAAACTCATCTGTGAATTTAAATGTGCAGTCGTCCCAGTGCATTGCTAAATTATTCAGAGCATGTATGCAGGGAAGAGCTTTACACAAATGTGGTGTCATTTGGAATGCAACAGAACTGTGATTCTCTTAGCCACATAATAGCAAACCGGCAGTCAAAGAAAAACGGGAGAGAAAGAGATGTCTCACTCATTGTTCACAAGAAGGTCAACTTTAGGATCAGGCATATCAAAGACTTGTTTTTGTAAATGTGCCTTCAAGAGTCACTTAGCTGAACCACAGAGATGTGGCATTTGTTACTGGATTTGTACACAGTTCATTTTAGAGACAAAATGGTGTCAGGAAAAAGTTGTAAGCACTTAATTTTATTGCATTTCAGCATCCTAACGTGACATCAGAGATGCAACTTGGTGCTGCACAGCAATATACCGCATATAGTATTTAAATATTGATTTATATTATATTGCATTGGAACCTTCATCCTGCATGTTGTATTCCTGTATCTTTCTGTTTCTTAGTTTCATAAAGGGATACTGTTTTCCAGTTGTACTCGAGCTCACTGGTATTCATAAACGGAGAGGTTACATAATTCATTTACTGTAAATTCATAAAATACTTCCTGAAATGGGAGCTGATTTCTGCGGCCATTATTTTTATTGTGTTTTTTTGCATGCGAGTAAAATCAGAAATCCTCTCGTGTCCAAAAAAATAGTGGGTAAGAACAGGAGTGACACGTGCAGCATGGCTGACATCATGGCGCAGCTACTGCTACTTTCCAGATTACTGACGGGCAGGAAGTGAAACGTGTCTGCAGGGGCAGACACTTCCCCGGCCTCCCTGGGGGCGACTTTCTGGAGCGGAGTGGATCGGAGACAGCCAGGCTGGAGGCTGGAAACACAAAGCTGAGGCGGGGCCTAGCGCGGTTGCTCCGTCTGCCTGCTGATTAGCTTCATGACAACCGCTGGCCGCAGACTCTCTCGGAAGAGTTTAACTTCCCATATGCTTCAGCGACTTCTGCTTTTTTTTCCTTTCCCATCCGTGGCATCGGACCTGGCGACGCTAGTTTTCTCTCTGCTGTCGTCACTGTTGTCGCCCAGCTCTTCGTTTTTGCTGTTTTGCTGAGATTTGGGCTTGGCATCCGTGCCGGGGGATTCGCACGTGGAAGGGCACGCGGCTCCAGCAGCCAGGCGACCCATCAGTTCTTCCCTCATCCCATCACGGCTCGGCCTAAACCTGCTCCCTCTGCGGTTCATCCCCCACTCTCCGAGCCCCATCGGCAGAAGTGGCAAAGTGACCATGGATCTGAAGTCTGGTTCTCTGTTGATGTTCCTGCAGGTCTTTGCCTCCTGGGGCAGAGGAATGTGTTGGGAAGGCGTGTCAGTCCTACGGTCCAGCTTCATTTAGCATGAGTGTTTTCTGTATGCTGATGAGGAGTATACAGCTGAGTGCGATATTCATTTGAGTTTATTTTTTCTAATATAAGTGCATGTTTGTTTTAAAAGAGGCCGAATGGCAGATTCCTCTTTCAGAGCCATTTTCCTTTTAGCTGAGGAGTTTTTTTGTTGGGGTTCTCATCTGCGCAGTGCCCCTGCCAGCTGCATCTCACGGCGCTGTAATCCAGCTGTGCTACAGGGATTATAAGAAGAGGATGAGCCCCGTGGAGCAGAACAGCCTTTCCTCTGAAGATGCCATTCACATCTTTCAGGAAAAGCCCTGCTAGAACTTCCAGATTTGGTGGTGGACCTATCGTCGGGGCAGCAGTCCCCCATGGGATGCTTCCTGATCCTTGTCGTCCTAACAAGGGGACGGCTGGGAAAACAGGGGTGAATGGATCTTTTCCTTACATCCAATCCTTGGAGAATAACAGACGCTATCTCACATTTTCACAATCTGCCCTGGCCTTGATTGTGGCTTCTGGAAGATGATCAAGTAAAGGGGGTCCAATCTCAGCTTCTAAGGGCCAATGTGCCTGGCCGTTTTCATCACTGCTCGTCTCTCAGCTTTGTCCATCCTCCCATGCTCTGATTCAATCTAGTGATCAAAGTCTCCTTCTTTCATTGGCACAAAATGAAAAATGAAAAAAAAGCATTTTCTTTGAGCATTGTGTGAAAACCAGTATCCTTGAAATGGTGCGGTCCCTACAGCCATGTTAAACTTGCCTTTATGTCCTTACAGTCCGCCCACATTCAGATCATCTTCATAACACTAAACTCCAAGCACTATTTGTTGCACAGCTCTGTACTATTCAACGATGAAGCAGGCCATACTGCATTGTGAATCTAGAACTTTCTTTCCCCAGATATATTGCCTTATCCACTATTGTGGACCACCTGCCTCCCCTTCTAGAACCTTAGTTCTGCATGATTAAACATGTTTGGGTTTAAATGGGGGCATCAACCCCTAATTTACATTTAAGGTCACTACAATGACTTTTTTCACTTTCTGCCTTCTAGCATTTTTTGGGATGTGCACATTTACAGGTAACTTTGAAAACCAGATGGTGAACTGCTCATTGGCCAGCGGATCTGCAGGTTTTCTCGTTGCACTTCAGCCAATGATTGATAAGCTCCTGTTTCAGCACATATGTTGGCCAAATACCGTGTTTAGGTAGACAGATTGAATGGGTCAGTCAAGGACTGGACTCAGGCAGTTACAATGTGAAATTCCACATTGCCTCATTGCCACATGAGCTTGTAATCTTGTCCTTCAGAACACATGTAACTTAATGCTGTATTAATCTCGCAGTTTAAGTACTACGGCTCAGTAAATTCATCACACTGGGTCATGACGCTTGTGAATTTTAAGCAAGGAATTGAGCTCTCCCTTGACATCCAGCCCCTGTAGCCTTGGTAGCATTGTTGGTGCTCTACTCGGCCCTGGGGACTCAAACGCCAGCCATACTCTGACGTTAAAACCCGAGTATCTAAAGCTTATCATTATCATATCAATGGAGCTTACGCACTCTATACCTTTTTGGGACCAGAATAGCACTCATGAATGTACCCTAAAGATCTCTACTTCCTTCATTTGAGATCGAGATTCAGAATGAAAACATTGTAGCTTTGCCTTGGGACATTCCACACTGAGATTATACAACCTACTCAAGAAAAAGTGAGAGTGTGTTGGGGTCAGCCATCTCCAGAGGGAATAGCAGGTGCTGGTTAGGAAGGAATGAAGTGAGAATGAGATTAGCCTGATGGAAGTGGATAGAACAAAGAAAAACCTGTGTTGAATATACTAATTTTCTTGCTTTTTGCACATATTGCAATTCTCTATGTGTGTGCCCCGTGATGGCTGGCGCTGAATGCATGGTGTTTCCCTGCCGTGTGCCCCACACTGCCTGAGGAGGCTTTAAAGACCCCCCAAAAAACTCTGGATGGGCAGATGGATGGCTGGCTGTCTAGATTTATGGATGTATTTATATCATATTTGTTTTTTACCTTTTAATCTAATGCAATGTTTACCTTTATACCTATTGTAATGTTTTTTTTTTCCTCCAAAGCAGTTTTGCAGGTTCTTGGTAGCCTTTAATTCTACGTTCCTCAACAAGAGTGCTTCCAACGATAAGCAGGTGTAATTACTTGGGTTTGGTTCCCCTAAATTTTCCTTACTCAACTAAGAGCTTTAATAGCCACCTTAAATCATAAATTCTCTCGTTTGGCATGCAAAATGGCATTGTCACAATTTTGTCATTGAGATTAGTGTGACCCACACCCTGTCCTGTGCAAAATGATTGATTGTTATGGTTCGTGGCTAATGGCTACATATCAGGATGAAATGTTTTTTTTTTCATTATTAAATTAGACATTAGGTGTTCAGACTAAGAAATTAATTGAGATTAATCATTTAATTACTTGCTGCTCATCATTTAAAAATTGCATATAAAAACCATATGGAGTTAATTACCTTTGAGGTTTACCCTCAGAATTCCCCATGTGTATAATATACTGGAGTTTGACCTCAGGTGTTAGCTTGCGTATGTAGCATTAGCGATGCCTCCCTGTGTACGGATGCATTGTCCTGACTGCTGATGCCACAGTATGCTATGATGTATGCAGGGAACGCAACAGATTTGCATCCAACTCTTTTTCGGAACTAAGGCCTAGTTTTTTCTTTAAATACTTTGATGTTTTAAAATTTGCTAGTCCTGTTGCTAGTCATTTTATTCCTACAGATTTGATGTAGCCTGTCTCCAAGCAGTGTGTGTAGACCACAGGGCACCAATAGTTGTATACTATCACTATTACTATTATATAATTATTTACATGTATTACTATTGTAGAATTATTTGAATGTTTCACAATTTTAGGAAAATGATGACCTTGAATCTTTTTCAATGCGGTGATTCAATTTGTAACGATATCTTATAATAAACACTAGTACTTGTAATGATGTGCAGAGCATTTACCCTAAAGCATGGTGCTGTAGCATTAACTTTGGTAATTCTCTTAAATTACTACACACTAATTCCAGTCATGAGCTTGTCACGCAGTGATATTCATCAGGGACGAATCGCCGTAACACGATCTGCTGAATGTGGAAAAGAGCGCCCCCCCTCCCCTTCCCCCAGGATAGCGCAATGACAGTGAGACATGCGCCCGCGTGCGTCCCCTGGGCCGGCGGGGAGGAGGGCCGAGGGGGCACCATGCCGGCGCAGAGTGCTCTTGACCATCTGTTGCTCCTGCAGCCCTTTGGCCCTTTGCACACACTCTTTTTCTCAGCACCCCCCCTCCCCCCCACGGCGAGAGGAGCACCGGCTGTTCCAGACGCTGGACATTGGTTCTTGAGCCAAGGGCCAAGCCCGGGGCCCGCCATCCGCCTCGGAGGGCCGTCTCGTAAGGCTGATGAGGAAGCGAGAGGGCTTGATTGGGCGTGGTAGAAAGGCGAGGTCTCCTCAGTCCACCCCTGACTGGGCGCACTTTCTGAGGCATGGCTGGGGGCCAGGGCCTGTCGCTGGCCATCTGGAGGTCATCCTCGACGGGTGCCACAGAGGCATTGCCGTGGCTGCAGTGTGCCACTGTGTTTACAGTGATTGTTTCTGCCGCGTCTACTTGGGAAAGCACTTTGTGTTGCTTTCACTTAACATCCACCGGGGGCAATGTGGGGCTCAGCAGGCTACGACATTTTTCTTGTGATCCGAAAATCCCAGAGCTGGCAGAGGGATGTCATCGACGGGCCCTTGAACAAGGCCCCTAACCCCAATTGCTCCAAGGACTGCCTGACCCTACTTTCAATCGTATGTGGCTTTAGATAAAAGCCTCTGCTCTAAATTGAAATTGTAACATACATCCCACCTGGTAACTAGCATATATAGGCAAATTGGGGTGGGAAAAACAACTGCACAGCCAGCCGCTCACGGAAGCAAAATCAGGGGCTTTATAAAGACTTCAGGCCAGTGTGATTAGGACCCTCATGAACATGTCGACCGTTAAAGTAATGTTGGCTGTGTTTCGCGTGATCTATTTTCACCACCAATTGCGATAGCACTCCGGAGTCGCCTCTTAATGAGAAGCACACAGTAAAAGCCAGTAAATGTGTATTCTCAGGGAGCGCACCAAATACATCCAGAGGGGCTTTGCCCTATTTAAGCTCAATGAGAATGCATACGCTTTTTGAGAACCATCAAATTAATCTCCGTCGGGATGTTACGGCATTCTTTCGGTTGTTTGCATATGACTGGATCTAAAATGTTATCATGGTCCTACAATTGTAGAGGCAGCTCAGAGCGCAAGAAATGGGATGCTAATTAAATGGAGGTGACAGACGCTACGGAGATCCCGGTGACACGTCACTATGTAAATTGGGGCGGGGTTAAATACTCTGGCCTTTTACTTTTGTGTTTTGTTCCCCCGAGTCCCCACAAGCTTCACGCTGTTTCAGCATTAAAACAGTCACGCGAGTGACTGGCTTGGAAGGGATCCCAGCGTTCTGCAGAGCACTGAGGATCTCCTGCATTTCCCTCCAGATAGGCCGGATTTCTTCCCCTCCAGATAGGCCGGATAGTTCCTCAGCCTTTTCCAGTGACCGTGTGCCTGGTTCGCAGTGCCTTTGCCTCTCTGCCTTAAGTGCAGCTGGCAGTGCTCTGCTCTGAACCGGGGAGGACATCTCTGGAGAAATGAAAGCTGCTGTCGAGATCTTTTTGGACAGAGAGGACGGCGTGTGGCTGTTTCAAGGGTACAGCAGAAGCACCGTCGCTAATTTCCAAAGGCGTGAACGGACAGGGGGGCAAGGTTGTGGGTACGGTTCCTGCACTGTCTGCTGGGAGGTGTGCAGGTTTGTGTGGGCCGCTCACTCTTCACTTTTACTTCCTCCCTTGTCCTTGCAGGGTTGGTGCGTTGGCCTGAATTGTGTGTGTCTGCGTGTCCTGTAATTGACCAGGAACCTGCCTGGGGTATTCCGTGCCCTGTGTTTTTCCGGGATATGCTCCAGGCACACAGCAACACTGTTGAAATCTTTGTAAAACCGGATGTATACACAGTTCGGGTTTAAAGGGCTGGGTGAATAGCAGACCATTAGCTGTTCTCAGAGTGAGAGGATCTATAAGCGTTACATCTGCAGTCCCCACAGTCAGAAGCATTTTCTTTTCATGTAATGACATCTTATTTTAAGGGTTCCACATCAGACCAGGCTGCTTTAGTCTTTATGAGATGTTGGGAGACATCTCATCGAATCCTTATCTCTGTCTATTTGTATGTGTTTGCGATATCCATCCAAATCAAGTACCAGTGATTTGTATTTATTATTTAAAAGGCACTGCTTTAATCTCGGAAAGCCCGATAAGGGCATGTCTGAAATGATGTCCTGTTTTGCTCTTTACTTTTGCTGTGTTACTGTAAACGCAGATCATCGTTTTATTGCTCGCGTAGCGGAAAAAGGGCCACTGCAGCGTCACAGCTGTGCCGCGCATGACGAGCCGGCCGCGCTTCACAGAGTACGTCTGTAAAATTTGATGAGTTGATGCTTGTGATGGATCCCAGTGGCACTGACTGTGCGTGCTCTCCTTATTCACAGCAAGTATAGGCAAAAAAGGTTGAAACTTTTGTTCCATTAACTTGAAATGTAAAAGCATGGAGGAGATATTTCCGTGGGGGTCCCAGGGGGATCCTTCCCTGGCTGGTGGAGTGGCCCTCGATGTGGCTAAAATTAAGCTTTGCGTGAACATGAAGCCCAAGCACTGCACAGTATGTGTATGTATTTTTAACACATCAAGACAAACAGTCCTTTTACTTAAAAAACCCACACACTTCCATTAATAAAGAAAATGATTCATTGTGTTTCTTTTAGAATCGGAAAGTGGAATCAATTCTGGTTTATGGCTGATTGTAAAAAATTACGCGTTTGCGCACCCTGTTCTTTTATCCTGCCATAATTGTGAGCTGGTCTGTATTGTAACCTTTCTGTGCCACAGCAATCACACACATCTGTAAGGTCTGTTTAATGAAGCCCTTAGGATGCAGACTTGCAGTAGAGGTCAGGAAGTGAACCGATACAGTATCTGGATATTGCCATGATTCCAGTGTTCTGTTAATTATACACATTTATATATTTTGAAGTGAACTGTGAAAGCAGTGAGGATTACAGCTTCAAGCCGTAATGCACATAATACCTTGTTGCATTTTCCCAAGGACTCTGTAAAGATAACAAGGTATGAACAGCTTGCTACAGAACTCTGATCTCAATGGGAGAGTTCAGGCTTTTGGCTGCTTCCGAATCCACATCCAGGACTAACCGCAATGCACAGTGAGAACTGGCACCCATGCTCACTTTGGGTCTTCTCTGGTCCCACCCTGTTCCTAGATGGACAGGTTTAATCAGCTGATGAGCGCAGGCAGGCACCCTGCACGGCCCTGCAGCCTCCCGCTGTGAGCTGGACATGCCTGCCGGAGGCTGCTGGCGGCCGGATGCTGAAGGACGTCGGTGTGCCGGGACAGTGCAGCTGCGGGCACTGCGGTTACCTGGGCTCACTTCACTTTCTGGCAGAGTTTTTAAGTTTCTTATCATTAAAATCAAACCATTTTTACGTGATACAATAATCCACATAGCACAGTCACATACCAAGATGCAGTGCATGTATGCTTGAGATGGATCCTAGTGGCATCGTTCTTACAGCAAGTACAGGCAAAGTATGCTTTTATCATTACTGAGTATTGTAATTATAAATAGATATTTATTAGGGGTAAGTGAATACAGTACGATTTGTATTTGTATCTGTTCAATCAACTAAATTATCTGAATCTGTATCCAGTATTGTCGGGGTTAATCAGATGTGGGTGTGGTTTGATCCGGAAGATGTTGTGGTCATTCCCATATGAATAAGGCTTGTAAGAATACATATGACTCATTTGTTTTATGTTGACCATGTAAGATTAGTATGTTGCACTAGTAATAAATATACAATCCATATGTAGCCATATATAAATGTGACCACCACTATCGTGTAAGATCACATATCATACCTGTATGAGTCATATATGAAGGGGGCCATAATCATATGTGCATATATAAGAACCATGATATTTCCTGTATGGGTGGAGAGGGTATTTTTTGTTTACTTTACAAAATGTATTTAAAATATACAAATAACAGCTAAGACGTGAACTAAATTTACTTTTTACAGTGTTATCTTAAACTAAATGATTAGTAGGTTATAACTGTCTTTTGTGTGTGTGTGTGTGTGTGTGTGTGTGTGTGTGTATGTGTGTGTGTGTGTGTGTGTGTGTGTGGAGGGGGTGGGGGGTGCATAGATCACATTCGAGGAC
>JAABNX020000110.1:851354-867902 GCA_015163995.2 Mormyrus lacerda | reverse complement strand
TAATAAACTTAATAAAAATAATTTTGCTGATATGTTTTTTTTATATATATATATATATATATATATATATATATATATAATGTTCGTTATTTGGGAGAAACAGTATAGCCTTACAATTACAGCTTAATTGTTTTATGCTGGAACTTAACGAGCAATCAAGACGCGCTGAGTCGGGTCATGTTTATCACCGCTTTGACGTAACAGATTTTTACCGCTGTATCATAGTTATTGTGTTTTTATTTGGGGTATATTACTCTGGCGTACGTTGGAAAAAAAGCTGACTGTCGGACATTCCATAGTTAATCAGCACCGGTCTAATATCCCTCTTCTGCAATTATCAGATTAAAGAATCCAGACATATTTCTTCACGTCAACATGGCCTGATTTCCAAACCGGCACCTGCCGGGTCACCCCCCACCTCCCACAAGTGCGAGCATGTGCCAGTTTCATAGCAAATTAACCTCCCTTAATGCGCTGAGCCTTTCGTAACACTGCACCACCGTGAACTCCTCCCGCAGCAGACAGGTAGTTGATAGATAGTAAGTTAATACTTTGCCCACACGGATGCAATAAATGCCTGCTCGCGCCAGACAGATAACAGATGCCCCAGAAGTTATTCAGTATCGGTTAAAGTTGGGATTAGGCTATGACGTATTACGGTTGTCACGTAAGAATCACATTTAAAGGGCACAATGTTTTCTCACTACTTAGTGCGTTTACCCTGTCGTTATTGTTGTTTGATGACGGGTTTTTATTCCAGTCCACAGCTCAAGCTTCCGTAATGCTTCCGAAGCCCTAAGGATGATGCGCCGTCACGTGGTCTGCAGACTCCGACCAAGGCCGCGCGCCTCTTCACAAAACATTTTGATTAGAAGTATTGCCGTTTTGTCTGCACATTTGTCTGCTTGTTTCCTGCCCCTCAGATCAACGGGGTTGTTTTTTTTTAGTATAATATTCATTAGAAATGTTACGGAGCCCGTAGAGGGATCTGTGCAAAATTTTGCGTGCGCATTTTTTGCACAGATCCCCTCAGGGGGTCCGTAAAATGTAGTATTGAAGATGCTGCCTTGAATTTTTTATATATATGTAAATACATTATTGCTTAAATGATGCTTGGTAACTGCTGTACGGTTATCTTGGCACTGACAGAGGGAATAGTTTAAACGCGTATTAGGTAGAATGAGCCGTTTACCCTGTGCTGCTGATTTACCACTAGGAACAAAGTCGAAGAAACGGTTCTTCGTTTTTGTGTTTTTGCCAGGTTTTGATTGACGGCTCGCAATTCCAGTTTTACTGCAGATACTTCCGCGGCACTCCCTTGGGACTGAGCATCTGACTTAAATGTGCATTAATAACAAACGCTTTGTACGGCAACTAATTATAACGAATAAAACTCACTTTGCATAATTTTGTATTTCTTTGAATACTGCCATTTGATCCCCCATGTATGGTCCTGTTCATAAAAATGAGTATGATTAACTAATGACTAGTAAAAAGATCGTTGTCAGGTTTGTCATTGTGCATCTGGGCTCTCATCCTGGCGCTAAATAATGTATCCTTAGCTGTGACTAGAATAAGGTTTGCATGCTGTAGACCACAAATGCAACCACGGTATATTATTTCTCAGCTAACCACTGTAATTACTCCTTCTAGAGATCGTTGTAATGGTTCTTTAGTCGCAAATCCAAACTTATTTTGAAACTCTGAAAAATCTACATTTATCATTCAAATGATGAATTATACGTTTTCTATCAGAACGAAATTGCGAAAATATCTTACTTTACCCTTAAGAAAGTACACTGAGTGATCCGATCCTCACGTGAAACTGCTTGCTTAGCAATGTTTTGTAATTTATATCTACTAACCCAAAGACGGCATTTGTTGAGTTTTAATATTTAATGCTTTACACTTTGGATTTCGGATCATGTTTTTCAGTGGCGGTGTCAATGCTTATGTCTAATTTGTATTCCGATAATGCATATTTATTTTGGGTATTTCTCGTTTCGTTGTGAGAAACCCTGGTCAATAACCCGAAGATGACATTTTTCTCGTTTTGATGCGCACAGGCTGCGTTTTACTTGGCGCTTCCCGAAGCAACGTGACCCGCCTGAGGCAATGGGCGTCGCCCGTTCGTGCTTGAAGTCACAAAACAAAACTGAGGGCATGCCGCCTCTCCAGATGATTAATGATATAAACATGTAAAGGAGATTTTAAACGGCAGTTGGGATACGGGAGAGAGTGTATTACTATGTATATTTCATGTAAATCGCTTGTTAAGCTCACTTTTGCACAACCTTGATTGCAGTATGTTTGTCTCGATTGAACCTGTCACTCTATCTATCTATCTATCTATCTATCTATCTATCTATCTATCTATCTATCTATCTATCTATCTATCTATCTATCTATCTGCATAAAAACTAACAATAATTGAGGCATGTAAAGGTTACTTTCCTTTGGACCGGATACACTTAGTAATACTGTGAAATTCACTTAAGTGCATTTTCCATAATGGCGACATATAGCAGAATTAGAGCCCCTTTCATTAAACAGGCAGTGATGCAAATGATTAATTCTGCTAATTATTTGTAATATACTTACAGGTCCTGCAGCTCAGCAAGCAAAGCACTGCACTAGCTACGTAAAAATTGGGGCTTTAAATCCTAATGAAACACATAAAACTGTAACTCTTCCCTCCACTCTAAATCACTTTGTCTGAAAAATGCAATGGTCATTTTATAATTTTATAACGAATCTGAGATGTTATCGGCTTTATTTTGCCACATAACGTTTCATTATAGTAATATAGTCTGTACATAAAGTTTTTAATCTTTCGTGGAACTTGGAATTATTTGTTTATCCGCTTAAAAATCCGCGAGTTGCCTATACAATGTGCACCGAAAGACTTAATTCATTAAGCGCACTTTATAGGTTATCAAAACTGCCATCAAAACTTTACATTTACCATCGGTAATCTAGATATTTTCAACCTTTATCAGAACCATATATAAAGTAATTACTAAGTTATAATGTATATTATTGCATTTGGCTGGATTTGGCTATTAGGCTGACTATCATATCATACCCCGACTCCCACAATAAAAAGCGGTGGAAAAGTTACAGTTGTAATTAGGCCTATATTATTGTCAAGGATGTACAATAATTGTCCGGAATATTACTGACTAATCAAATTACCCGAGGTGAAGCGGTTCGGTGACGTAGCCTATTGAAAGGCAGTCACCACTTCGCATTTTATTCCAACATATTAAAATTAGGTTCATCAAATCTCAAACACGCTACCACATCGTCTATTCAATCGTACGTATATCCTACTCATACTTGGAATACATCAAGCATAGTTTTGACTGCATAGTCCATCGGTCACAGTGCGATCAATTTATAAAAATACTTTATAATGTATTTACCGATAGACATTCACATCAGCTAAACTGATGCTTGAACTCAGTATAAGATCCATATCAATACAGCGGCAAGGTGTAAAAATACAATTAAACGCATTACGTAACCCAACTGCATTTTTATAGTTTGTATTAATCGCTCAGTTTATGGCTTCATAAATACAATCTATAACGCTGTCATAAAAAGCAATCCTTATACAAGCGGCTGTTTTCCCCTCTAGTGCTGTATCAAACTTCCGCGACACGTAAACTTTTGTAATAAATTTTACAGTACAAAGTACCACATGGGTTTATTAAATATGAGTCATAATAGATGTTGAATCACTCTACAAATGTTTACAAATTTTAATTAAAGAATGAACCGTTAATGTATTATTAAAATTATATGCATTCAATACATGAATAAATAAAAAACACAAGAAAAAAATAATGTTAAGTCTCCATAAATTAGCAATTCGGTTTATATATTTAAACGCTGATTTATACTAATGTTTAGCACTAAATTTAAATAGATACAACCTAATATTATATTATAATGATTCCAGAAAAGCCACGAGGTCTTGGTGTCCATGTTCTCTAGCGAGATCAATTGGTAGGCGATTCCATTGGTCTCTCATATTTAAATTAGCATGATATTGGACCAAAATCTGCACCGTGTCGCAGAATCCATCTCTGGCGGCGTCGTGCAGGGGCGTAGTGCCGGTATTGTCCGGCTTGTTCGGATCCGCTCCGTTTTCCAACAATAACTTCACCACTGATGAACTCCCCATCATCGCTACCTGTGCAATGAAATACACATTTAAGATTCTGCTTGTTCCTAGAGTCCATCTGTACAAAAGACACCACATGAGTCCATCGCTGCTTTAAAGCAATTACAGGACGGATGAAGGATGAGTTATTAATTTAACATTAACGAAGTGCGAGTTTTGAAAGTCATCTATAAATAATACACAAAATTAATCCGACTTTAACTCCGACGTTTAAAATATTTCAATCCTCATCAAACGATTACACTTAAAACATTTCAACTCATTTTAAATACAATACAATTATACAATTTACGTTAACTGGGTGTACTTGTTGGCCACGAACGCAACGATTGGAAGTTAATGTATTTAATATAAATAGGAACGATAACTTCCCACTTTACCTAACCGCGAAGGTTCATTTAACAACACGCTCAAAATAAGGATGGATTTGGTGGCTGGTATGTTTGCGGTCTTCGTTCTAAAGTATCCAGGCTTTTGTAAAAAATACTGCGTGCATTTGTCTGCTTCAGACATTTTGCACAAAAAGGCTTCGTGTACAGTGCAAATAACGTGATTATTATTCACTCATAAAAACTCGCGTAAATACTCTCGTAGAGTTAAAGGTGAAAGAGTTTTCCAAGTGGGCGTGCCCCGACAGTATTCTATAACAGATCCTTAATATTTTCCACAAGAAAAAATGTAAAGATCGATGTATTAAATAACTTAAACACCACGCGTATTACAAGCAGTATGATTAGCAATGACGTTTAACATAACGTCACATGAGCGCTTAACTGAACATATATGTGACGCAAACTACTGTTATGTCATTTTAAAGGCAAACTAGATTAAATGGATGCACAAACAAATAAAATGCTTTGCGGTCATTTTATTCAGAAAGCTTTCATAAGCTTTAACAGGGTCCTGAAGAGTAAAAATATGTTTGCCAGTGTTCAGGTGTCAGTGACGTTTACATAGTTTGAAAAAGAAACCAAACCAGAACATAAACACAACAGTATTTTGTATTACTTACAGATATACCATTATATCACGATTCGGATTCTGTCTGGGTACTCCATAGCTGCACCTGACCACCCAGGACGGTGGAACACGCAGAGGCGTACCAACCTGCAGCGGCGTCCGTCCAAAGCTATTTGCGGCGTTAGCATCAGCTCCATTTTGGAGCAAACGTCCCACTGTCTTGATGTTTCCATTTGCCGCTGCGGATGCGAGCTCATCCTCGAGGTTCATCTTCGTCTGCGGATCACCTAGTCCAGATGCGCGGCTTGACGGAACCGTGCTGACAGGTGCGGCGGCGCAGAGCGCATCGCCGGTTCGGCGGAGACCTGGCGGGCTGCTGCCCGACGCGAGTGCCGTCGATCGGCACTCTCTCTCGCATGCGATGAGCTGCTCTCGTACACTTTCATCCAGAGTGCTGCCTAGTCCTAGACCGACGGCTGCTCGCAGTGTTATGTTCTGACTTGCCCGTCGCTATTGAGTCAGACGTCACTCACGCCTGTGGCTGCGCTCATTGCGCACGCCCGGCGCCGAAGACAGTCAGCATTATGCACCTAGTAGAGCTCATAGACGCACCCCCTCTGGTGATCCCGGACGGGTAGCCTTTACAGTGCACACTGACGTCCGCCTACATCCAGTCTTTGCGTAAACCTACTTGCTGGTCGCACGGCGGCGTAACGTCGTGCTCAGATGGTGCAGCCACCGGCCGATCATGCATTGGCTGTAAAATTATTCCCGCTTTTGGCCAATTTCTCCTGGTCGGCTTACAACTAATTAAGCTGGTAAACTGTATTTATTCATTCGATAACGTTCATGATTATTATTATTATTATTATTATTAATAATAATAATAATAATAATAATAATAATAATTATTATTATTATTATTATTATTATTATTATTATTATTATTTTATGACGCTTCTCTTGACCGCAGATGTTGCAGCTTAATATTAAAGAGTCAATTATTTGACTCTTTAATATTTTTTCAGCTTTTTTCACTGTTTATTCCATTATTTTGTCTTAATGATGTTGTGAAAAGCACTACATAAAAATAAATTGAATTGAAATTTTAGTGTTAATATTTCTTACTAAATTGCACTGTGTATAAATGGCTTTCCTAAATGTAAGTTATGTTAGGAATTATAAAAACTACCATACTGACTATAATTACTATTAAACACGTTATTAAAAATAAAATAAAAATAATTTAAATCATTATTCCAACAACGCAATGTATTGAAACAAGCTTGTCCATATGAATAAACAGATAAGAAAATATAAACGTAAACGGGTGCACATGTGACAGGTATAGTCATAGGTGGCTGTGCGGTTTGCCGCCTGTTTGCAAACGTCGTCCTGGCATGTGCTAAGGCAGACGTGAGGGCCGGCACGTCGGGAGCGGCCATCGCTGAAGGCAGCGGGCGGAAAATATGCCCGTTTGCGCTTCTTCGCGACCCCCCGTGACGAGAGCAGCTAGGGCTAACGGCGCACCAAGAGGACGGACGACATAAGAAGGCTTTGGCATAAACGCTTGTATATGTATATGACCTACATATCACGGTACAAAAACAATAAAGTGTCCTCATTTTATATATATATATATATATATATATATATATATATGTCTGTGCCCTCGATCTGAATACCGTTGACTGTACATTTTTATTAGAATCCCCAGGGTCACGCCCAGTGGGTGGAAATCATCGGGTTTTTGCCTGGGAAATCCCCAAATCGAGGAGCCGTATAAAAAGGATTATATGCAGTGTAGGTGTTAGAGAGCACAGCCAAAGGCGTCTGCCAGTATGATCGACAAGCAAATAAGAGTGATCAGCTGAGAAATATACATTATGCAGTTTTAGATAGACGATAAATCAAAGATCTTTGTGTGCTTGTGCTGATTTTAGCTTAAAATCCATCCATCCATTTTCTGTAGCTGCTTGTGCTCTGCAGGATCTGGGGGAAGCCTACCTCAGAGGCAGGGATCAACCCAGGATGGGGCGCCGACCCATCGCAGGGCACACTCACACACCAGTCACACCCACAAGAACACCTAAGGGTAAACCGGTGACTACAATTCACTGCGGCATGTTCTTGGACTGTGGGGGGAAACCGGAGTCCCCAGAGGAAGCCTCACAGTGACACGAGGAAACTTGCAAACTCCACACCCATCCACAACGGAGACTCGAACCCTGCTCAAAAATCAATCCTGTTGCCATATTCTGAACAATGCTTAGATTATCTGTGGAGGGGTCATACCGCTTGGGGTAGCTGTCTCTTTCCTTTTAAAGCATAGCTTAATTAAATGAAATCACCATGTACCTGTCACAAACAAACAACTAACCAGTATGGTTCAGTATGCTAACAAAACATAGTTACATTAGGGTACTAGAAGCTTATAGTTTAAATATACGGTATTAATACAGACACCTATTCAATTCTCCTTGGCAGTGCACATTTCCATTTATAATAATGATTGAAGTCATAATATTTGCATACAGTTTGTTTGAACAGTAGGCTTTAAATTCAGACTTAACGTCGCTGTGATATGTAAGCCGGTCAAACAGGAAAATCAGCACATATTTCTTTCTGAATTGCCCTCGGTGTGCATGCTGCCGGCACTACGAGTGGGACAGTAAATACTTACGCACATATTTGAGATGAAGAGTGAGAGTCCTGTTGGTGTGAATGATGTACGTTCAGCAATACCTGAATTGAACCTGTAACTGGGTTGTTGCCTCACCCCTCCAAGGTTGTGGGTTTGAATCCCATGTCTGTGTTATGTTTTGTACTCTTGTAGTTAGTGGCAGAACAACTGTACACCGGCCCCGGGGCCAAAAATAGACCACGCCCACGGAAGGACCTGGAGTTTTGACAATGGAAAAGCAGCATTGCTTCTGTGTGACATTCTCTAAAAATCTCTGAATTTATAATGCCCATTGAAAACTCCCTGCTTAATACCTGCAATTATACACCTAATGGGATATTAATTACCCAAACAGACGTTATCACCTAGTGGCTACTGTAGTGTATGTGGGGTGGATATTTACCTAACAGAAATTCAATCAGTGCTGCTAATGTGATTTATACAAATTTAATCTCCCAAGTTAAATATTTGTCACCGCTTTGCTATGAATAATAACTGGGAATCCAAGGTCAGTGTAGAATTTTGGTATCATAAAATGGAAAGAAAAAAGATACCGATGTCACCAGGTGTTTAAAAAATGTAAAGGTTCCATGCTTGTAAAGTGTCTATACAAGTCTAATCTCAGAAGCTTCCTTCAAGCTAAATATTATTATTCATAGTGGTTAAATTGCTGAATGCATCCTAAAAATGGGTTTTTAAACAACATAACAGGTTTATTATGTTTATAATTGAAGTTTAAGCATATGGGCATTTTCTATTTCTGTGGAAAAAAATCTTTAAATAGGCTTAAGAAAGTAAAATTCTCCTTTTCTAAGTCTTATTATTTCCCAGTTCACATTTATTCCTAGTTCATTGTCTACAGTATGTAAGAAATAAAGCTGTATTGGAAAGAACATTTTTATTATGAATGGTTTAAGTTGCTAACTGAAATGCATAAAAATGTTTAGTCAAGTTTTCTTAAACATAAATCTGTGAAGGATTGTTGAACAGAACTACCTACCACAATGAATTTAAATGTGACCAGATGTCTACTTATTTTTGCCCAAGGCCGTAGCCATGGAGTAAACACTAGGGGGGACCAAGGCAGTAACTATAATATATTTTTGGAGGGGGGGCATTGTGAGCACATCTGAATATGTGTCACCCCCAGTAAATATCAGAATTATGGCCTCGATTTAGCCTTTTCGGGAATGGACAAGGGGGTTAGATGGGATGGAGTGGAGGGGAAATATGCTACACGTTACCTCTGTTTGGGGCGGAAGGGCTTTGGTTTGGCATTACTGTGGAGACAAGAATAAAACACTCCAATACCCACATAGACCAGGAAAGACAGACAGGAGGAATGATTCAGTTTGGGCAGTTATGGCTATTGGTGCCCCAGATGTTGGAGCGTTTACAGGTACCTCTGACAAGCATGTTTCCTGCAGAGTGGGGAGCTCTAAGGACAACCTGGCTGGGCATCTTCTCCAGGAAAGCACTTGGCATCTGTGACCCTTGTTAAAAGGCCACTTTCCTGCTTTCCCAGGCTCAGAGTGCAGTGCTTCAGCCGCTCTCCTCGCTGCTAATGAGAGCTGCTGCTGGTGTGAGAGCAGCTGGCCGGGGGGCCTTCCCCCATAGCCTGACCCTTTGCTGATCCGTGCTGTGCCTTGCAGGACCCTCACTGATAGGGACAGTCAAGAAGGACTGGGCTTCTCAGAACAGCATCGCCCTCTCCTGGCAGGAGCTGGAACAGCCCCCGTTGGTTGTGCTAGATTACGAGATCAAGTACTATGAGAAGGTAAGAGTCGCAATGCACGCCGCTGCATGGCATCACCTGGGAGTCTTGTAAATTACCTGCTAGAGCTTCATGAGCTCCTGCCTGGATTTCTTGACAAATATTCTTCCCAGGTGTGAAACATGAACTCCTTCTGGCTGTAGCGTCTCAGAGAGTCGTGTGCTGAGTGGGTGCCTGTATGAGTGTGAGAAGGAGCCCCCCGCTCCCCCTAGTGTATTCAGAGTGTTTGTGCTCTGCTCCGGTACAACCTGCAGGAGAACGAACAGTTGAGCTACTCCTCCACGCGCTCCAAGGCTCCCAGCGTCATCATCACTGGCCTCAAGCCCTCGACCAACTACGTTTTCCTCATCCGCGCCCGCACCACGGCCGGCTACACCACCTACAGCCCCAAGTTCGAGTACGAAACAGGAGAGGACAGTAAGTCCCCCACCCACTGTCATCCAGACACCTGAACTGTAGCTACCGGCGCTTCAGCAGGCTGTCCAGCTCTATGTATCTGAGCTTAACTGCTTAGTGCCAAGCTCTGAGCTCTACCCCACGAATGTCCTGCCTTTGCAAAGTCACTGCTACTGAACAACACTTAGGAGTCCTTCATAATGTGTTTGTTATGAACCCTGCTGTTTCATTTAAAGAGGTAAATCTGTGTTCTTTATTCACGGAGTGATTGGTAGTATGGTCCATGTAACGTTTGCCTTTGAATTACTTGCCCTCAATGGAAGCCGTAGTGTTTTTTTCTCCACATGCACTGATGTTTTCACTAAGTAGGCGACGTGCACATCTCAGCCAGGAAGACTTCCAGAGCTCCTTAAAGTCTGTGATTGCTCGCTGTCCTCTGAATAGTTATCCTGCTTTTGGTCTTTTCCCAGCCTTTTTTGCATCTTGAAAACTTTTATCATCTTAAAGCTTTGGCCCTGTTAGCCCATCCCAGCCCAACCTGACAAGATTTGATAATTAACACCTTTAAAAGCCGTGTAAGTTGCAGTACAGGTTAAAGTTCCTGTGTTGTAATCTTCTGTTAAAATCTTCCACATCTTCTCTTCATTGGAGGGAGATCAGTAATTAGCTCAATCCATCTTTACAACATAAGCGTGATATTTCATGTCAGAAAAAGCATTAAAATTCAGAACATTCATCTTTGATTCAATCCTGCATTTGTATTTCAAATTGATATTCATTACCTATGAATATAAAAGGCTGGTAATAATATTGCGTTCTAATTATCGGTGCTTAAGTGGGCTTGAGACATTAAAAGACAGCAAATCATGAATATCAAATTGGCCCAATTAAGTCGGACCATCATGAGTAAATTACAATTTTATGCGATGAATAAAACCACTTTAATAACGCAAAACTATTATAACGATTATTGCAAAAAGCCCTAAATATTTTTTTTTTATTATTTTTTAGATAATGCTTTTCTGAATAATATTCTCTATCTTTTTTCAATAAAAAACACAACCAACCTTGGCAGCATGATAAAGTGTGGGATTTTCTCTTTAATGGAACTTTATCTTTCTTTGTTTTGCAATAATTAACAATGAACCCAAGAAATCCACTATAATGTTTAGTTTTTTAGTCATTTTTGCTTTAGTAAACTGATACTCCTTCATGTGATTCGCTTAATTTTATACCATGTATTTTTTTTTGCCATTATCGCGTGCCAGCTGCATTCTTATCTGCTGTGCGGTTCGTACGTACAGCCCACTTGCTGTCGTGATTCACCGCATCTGCATCTCCTCTCAGCTTCCAACATGGCTGCCGATCAGGGCCAGGTGCTGGTCATCGTCACGGCAGCAGTGGGTAGCTTCACCCTGCTCGTCATCCTGACCCTCTTCTTCCTCATCACCGGAAGGTAAGGAGCCCCTTGCAGTCTTTCCTGCTGTTTTGAGTTCTGCGTGTTCCTCTGTCTACCAAACCGCAGAAAGTCAGAAGTTACAGTGCTATTCAGATAAGCCTGAATGGTTTATAAGGCTTATATACTGGGTGTCAGGGAGAAATGACCTTCAGCCCTTTGTCATTAAAAAAGTTTTTTCACATACAAATCAGGGATGATGTGCCCTGCAATTGGTCGGTGCTCCATCCTAGGTTGTTCCCTGCCTTGCGCCCGTAGCTTACGGGATAGACTCAGGACCCCCCGCGACCCTGACCGTGATAAGTGATTACAGGTGGATGGAATGGTAAAATTCTCAATGGGAATTTATCGTTTCAAATTCTAATTATCATTAAAACTAGGGCGGTGTTTCAGCATCATTATTACAATGTGCGCATGCGCAACAATCACATTACTTCTGTCAGCATTGCTTTGTGTCTGTAACCGCAACTCATGGCAACAATATTTGGCACTCTATTTGGCGTTCTATTGGAAGCGTTGGGCATTTCAGGTCCAGTGACTACATATCCAGACCAGGATTTTGTTTCTACCGAAGAGCTGAGCATAAAGAGTCACTGTCACAGAATTCTCAGCTGGTTGGTAGGAACAAAATCTTGGTCTGGATTTGTAACTTCTGGACCTGAAATGTCCAACTCTGTCTATTGTCAGATATTAAGCTGTTTAGTTATAGTTCATTTTGGGTAATGTCTTCTCGTTTTTTGTTTTATGAATATCGTGATATTACTCACGGATATTTCACGTTGCAATATGCTATCATATGCCTAATTAAAACCACGATTACGGTGCGTTGGAAATACTCTGCGCGATGAAAATGCTAAATACTGTACTTATCAGCGTCAACCAAAGCTAACAATATTCTCCCCGATGCAGGTGTACAGGCGTAGCGTGGGATGTGGGTCTGTTTTGTGTCAGTGAAAACATGGCGGAAGGTACTGACAGGTCTCCGGAGATTTTTAGTGTTAACGCACATTTGATATGGTTTACATAAAATATTGGCTATATTTTCACTTTAATTTTTATGCAAACAAAAGATGCATAGTGCTGCTAATTTTATTTGTGGTTTTCAGTAGAAAACTTGGTGCAAAAATATGTTTGTGTATTAGTACTTTTTGAATGTTTTCAGCACATTTTAACAATACCGCAATGATACTGATAACGCGATCTGATCATTTTGATCACTATAATAGTTGATATTAAATGTTCGGTAACACCTTTTTAAAAAAGATTATATATAGACCTAATGCATTTAGATACCTTTATAATACATTATAATGGTCAGTATAAGAATAAAGAATGCTTCAACTGCATTAATGAAGTCATCTAAAGTAAATTATAGATGAGATTTCATAAAGCTTTCATAATGCATAATGAACATGGCTATAATGTACGTCTTTAAAAAAAATTTAAAAAAAAAAAACATAGCCATGGTTATAATGCTTTATGAATGATTATAATGTGTTCATAGATTCTTATAGACATGGCAGTCATAAACTGCATAAACTGATTAGTGTTGCTAACAAGTAAAAATGCATAAAACAGTCACAGTGAAAAGACAAGTGGCTGTGTGTGGAACATTTTATATATACATACATGGGCGTCGCAGCCATTAAATCTGGCGAGGATGTGTCCCCCTCACATTTCATAATTATTCGTTTGCCCCCACATTTAACATAAAATATTGCTTCACCCAGCGCTATTTCTATTGCTTCGCGAAAGAATCCATTCCACTTGATCGATAGGAGAATACACATAGGGCATCTAATTAATAAAACAATTCTGGGGGAGACCCCCCGCCAGTGTGTCCCCCCACATTAAATTGCTTCTGACGTCCCTGTATATATATATATATATATATATATATATACATACAAGGACTGACATAACTGGTACTCAAGTATGCATTCACCTTTAAAAGCGATACGTGCGGCAATCGATTAATGTAACAGCGCAAATTAACGTGCATTTTAACGTATATACCGCAAATGAAGTATGAATTAGCACGTAAAGGTTAAAATGCATATAGGCCTAAAATACGTATGTATTCATGCTGTTACAATAATACAATATATAATATATATATATATATATATGTACACACACACACGTACATATAGTGCTAGTCAAAAGTTCCATCTACCCAAAGAAAGTTTATTTATACAGTACTATTTTCTAATAATTGTATATTAAAATTATTATAAAGACATTAAAACTTACTGTATTATTGTCAATTTGCACATATATGGAATTATTTGAATATTAGAGGGCAGCTCTAACCCCAATTGCTCCATGGACTGACTTATCCTATGGGGGTGAGGAGCCTTTATGGTATATCCAAATTGTTAATAGTACAGTAAAAAGTGTTGGAAAAGTACAGGAGGTAGTTTGACAAAACACAATGAATATCATTTACCCTGCTGGTTCCATGAATGTCCTATTTGGCTTGAGCAAGAAGAGCGCTTATCTGAGAAGAGAATTTCACGGTGTGTTTGGTCTTTACAGACTCATTTTTATGGGGGTAATTGGTTTGGACTATTTGCATGTGACCCCAAATCTGGAGTTGATCCGCTGGACTGTTGTCCTACAATATAGCAATTTTTACCATGATTATGACACTAATCTTTATATTTAATTCAATTTTAATGATGCCTCTTCAAGAAAGACACACCGTAATGGTGTGATAGACACCATTCTGACAGGCTGAGGAAGTTCTATAGCCAGTTAAACATGACGTGTGAACTCCCAGCATCCAAATCTTTTGATTCCATCATCCATGACTGCCAATGCACGACGCATTCGGGCTGCCACAGGACTGAGGTGTTTTGGTGGATCGTGCGAATGCGCAACGCTGTGGTATCTCTTGCCGCAACGCCACGTGTCTGCAAGCCGCTAAAGCTAATTCTGTACACGGTGAGGCGGATTTTGTGAGCACTTCTAGCTCATTAAGTGTTATTTACAGGACCTGTTAAGACTATTATATTTAGACGTGAGGAAAAAAGGGACATTTTTCAACTGCTATGTAAGTGTGGCCAGTTTCAGCACCGTGGACAGTACCATTAAGGCAAGTGGTATGAATTTAACACCGCAGACCGATCTTGAGAGCCTGTTTGACAGCATGCTGTTGCACACTCTCCCACTCACAATTTAAGTACAGATGAAACAGCACCATTAATCTTCCATTAAAACTTTTTTTATTTCATGTGCAAATATGCCCATAGAGTTGTGTACTGTATATGTGGTGTGCTGTATATGTGTATGTAATGAACTGCTTTGAGGCCATTAGATAGAGTTTAATAAATTCACAGGAAATAAATTATCAGGAACAAAAGGTAAATGAAAAATGCAGTAGCATCTAGAGAAGTAGATTCCATATAGGTGTAATTCGTGAGTTACTCAAACTATTTGGTACACTTAGGGTAATCTATCTGAACACTGGATAGGTCCAGGTTGGTATGTTTCAGTTCACTTAACATGTTGGGGGGGCAAATGCAGTTAAATATGAAGCCATTTTTGAGAGATCTGCTACATCCTGGGGGGGGGGGGGGTGCCTTACGGCTGGGAAGTTAATTTCCCCATTGTCGGGGGAGTAAAGTGGGTTTTATGAGAATGAACCATGTTCCTCGGTCATCCTAGTCGCCAGATTTCAAACCATTTGATCATGTGTGGAATATTCTGGAACGGTGCTGTGTTTTCTTCCACTATAATGGAATTTCTTCTGGAAGAATGGTGCCTTCCACAAAGAAGTTGCATAAATGTATTGGATATACATGATTTGCATATTCTATATAACACATATAATAGTAATATGTGGCCATTTTTGGGTGGACGAGTAAACAGTACATTATAATTCAGGATATGCACCACATTCCCTCGCTTGTCTTTTCAGTGAGATTAAGGTCTATTACGTTGTCTTCAGTGGCCGGCACTATATATTTACATTCATTCACCAACATAAAGAGATTTCTGTGACTGTTAAACAAACGTCCAGTCACTGGATTAGCTGCTCTCTTTCTGTAGTGGTCAATAATATCTCATCAGAACGCAGAGGGCTATTAGCAGGTCTGTTTACATCGGGCGCTATTTTCAAGGACAACGCGGGAGTGACGGGAGCACAAAGGCCGCCCAGCTCATCTCCTACAGACACATTGATCCCATCAATGGCTGCCAACGGTGGCAAAGCTAATGTGGCTGGTGCAGTTCCTCTCCCTCCTAAATAAAAGGACACTCAGGGTCCATCCTTTTGCTGTAGCTTTCAGCCATTTGTCTTGTGTTTCTGCCCCTTCAACTCATACCGAGCCTTCGTGTTTCATACAAACACCTCCGTGTTAGTGGGAAGATTATTTAAGGTATCGGATGTTAAATTAGACTTCCTGCTTTGTTCGGTATCCTATTTAAAGCCTCTGACACAAATTACACTTGACAGAAGTGATGGCTCCGCACTATAATTACCCTTTTGATTACTGTGACCCCTCTCATTGTTGTAACAGCCATCACTTTAGTTTCATTTCAAATGAACTTAATATCAGTCAAATTCTAGCTCTTTTCTAAAGTGCTGCTCTTGTCTGAGGAGCAGCTGTAGCATCCTTTTCTGGACTTACACTTGAAGCACCTGCCTTCAGCCATAACTGGAACCCAAGGTCGCATTAAGCACACAGCCACTGACGTTTGCTCAGACTCCTATGTCCCTACAGCTCAACAGCAACGAATGCCGCTGTTTGTATCCCATCCTGCCATCGCCTGTGACGCATATCCAATAAAGAGTGATGCTGAGCCTGTAACCCACACTAGCTCCTGCTCTTTGCTTACTTTGCAAATATATTTGTGATTTAAATGGCCCAAAGAAATCCCATGTAGGGGTAATAATAATAATTTTCGGTTAAAAAAATATTGGTTTGAACCAAAAGGTCTTACTGTTTGCACAACCAAGAGGCCAACCATGTCTACCTCCTCTTACAGGAGTGCCCTCCTTCTTACACACCAGTGTACTACTCCAACAGCAGGAATGTGCTCCTCCTCCCCCACAAACATCCTCCTCATGTAACAGGAGTGTCCTC
>JAABNX020000110.1:811283-823476 GCA_015163995.2 Mormyrus lacerda | reverse complement strand
TTCGACTATCGGTCGACTATAGAAAGATTCGAAAATTCTGATTCGACTATGAAAATTCATAGTCGGGGACAGCCCTATACAGCAGTGATATTCATTTGACTGAAATACAGAGCAGTATACAGCACTGTAATTTCACTTTCACATTGTTTTTGTATTTCTAGAGCACTGTTTTAGATCTCCTTTCAAAAAGATGGCCACATTTATCGAATTGATAAATGTAGATCATATAGATAAAATACAATAAAAACAATAATTTTGAGATTCAGGTAAAACACAGATTATAACAGAAGCCATTCATCCATCTTCCAAATGCAAATGACAGGACCATGAGCATGGATTAAAAAAATATATTAGAAACACATACATGTTGGTGTAATTCACTTATAAAATACTTTTTAGCCCATTGGAGGGGGGACCCACATGCCTTGTTCGAGTTTTACATACAATATGAATATTTCAAATATCTCATTTACTTTTAAAAAAGCAAGATTTTTCTTGAATGCTGAATATGAGGGAATTGGGCCCTGAAAATCTCATAAATGTCAAATGGGATTTTTGAGAATACATAATTTCCAGGAAAGTAATATTAAAAGGAAATGTTCATATACGAATAGTTCACTATTAGCTCAATAATAATGCTATATTATTTTTTGTTTGTGTAAATATTGTATCAATAAAATATTTGTAGCCTTGAATATAACACTGGTATTTGAACATATTTTTAGTATTTCCATTTGAATATTGCTGTTAGTTTTAATTTAACAGGAGTCCAAATGTCCAATTGGGTAAAGCAGTCAGCAGTACCTTACAAATCATCTATGCTGCAATGAGTACAATCCTGAACACTACAGCACAGAGTTGTTGGCCTACACTGTATAACTTGTGCTTAATTACATTAAGAGACTATTCCATATTTCTTAAGAATCTGCATTGTTAAGTCCTGGTTTTTATCCCGGTTCTGCTGGCGGAAGGCTACAGTGAGCAGCAGGTTACTTCCAGGCAAGGCAGAAGCCCTTCATCAATGATCAACAGAAGAACCAGGTTGGAATTTACAAAAAAAACACACACCCATAAATTAAAAAAAGAGTGAAACTAAAAATATTGCTATGACTTTTCAGAGTTGTATAGCCTGCCTTTAAATGTCAAATGCAGCAATGTTAGTCTGATTATTCATCTAAATACATGTCTGTTACATTGAGGATTTACTGTACTTACAAGACAGTAATGACTATAATTATAATACGAGATACGAGGGGAAATGAGAATGAGGCTATGTGTTTAAATAAACACCCAAGTACAGAATGTACTGACACTACTAGTTAAATGCTGACAATGGATGCCTGTGTTAGGGTCACAATGTGACGACCCCAGGCCCTGTATGGCGCTGAAGGCAAGAACAGGGAAGGACAGTGTCAGATAGCCCGGGAAGGCGCCGTTCGACGCTCAGTCAAAGCAGGGGGACCCGGAGGCGGCCAGCGAGGCGCTGATGGAGGGACAGCCGGAGGGTGACGCGGCCTCGGAGGGGGACCTGGAGGCAATAGCCGAGCAGGCGCCACCAGACCCGCAGACAGCCACAGACCCACGGCCAGGGGATGAACGGGCGAGCCAGGGGGCAGGACGGGCGGGACCTGACCCCTGCGCAGATTTCCCCTGCCCTTACGGGACACCGCCAGGTGGGGTTTTAGCTGGGGTTGCCCGTATTGGGGCGAGGGACCAGGAGTCAGTAGAGAGGTCCCCGAGGGGTCCCACTCAAGTTCCTCCTCCTCTCCAGAAGAAGGAGCTGTAGTCCCATAGTCCGGGAACCTCCTCGGGGACTCTAGTCAGGTAATTGGGTGCGGCCGCAGGAGCAGGCAGAGCTGCAGGCTGGACAGGCGGCGCGAGCTGGACGGGCTGGTCAGACGGCGCGGGCTGGACGGGCTGGTCAGACGAGCAGGGCAGGTCGGGCGAGACAGGCTGGTCAGACAAGCAGGACTGGTCCGACGAGCAGGGCAGAACGGACTTAGACATGCGGCCAGCAGGGGGCGCTGTGGCAGGCACCTTGGGCGCGTGGCCAGCAGGGGGTGCCTCGGCAGGCGCGGGCGTGCGGCCAGCAGGGGGCGGAGCTGCGGGCGCGGTGGTGACATCAGCCGCGGGCGGAGACGCGGGTGCGGCGGCGACATCAGATAAGGGTGCGCTAGACCCGAGGAATGGTATCCGCTGCCTGTCGGATCCCCTTATACTCCGGACAGCTGTCCCGAAGCAAAGGGGCAGATGTTCTCCGGGGCTGTGGAGACCTCAGGGCTCTGCCACTCCAGGAGGGGCTCCTCCTGAACCTCTGTCAGAAGAGGGGCTGCGGAGAGATAACATGCCCCTTGCGCCTCTTTTTCTCCCACTGGCTGGACCCTGTAGCGGGAGGCGGGATTGCCTCCATGCCGGCGAGGGGCTGTGGCCGCTCCTCTTTAAACCGGCGGGCCAGCTGCTGTAGCAGGGAGCGCACTTCCGCCATGTGACGCTCCTCGGTCTCCGGGGTAACCCCCTGAAGGAGATCCCAACTCCTCGTTACCAGGTCGAGCAGTGCTGGGTTCCCCTGTATCTCTGGCTGCTCTCTCCAGTACGCAACCTTATGCAGCAGGACGAGCCAAAGATCCTCGTCCTGCTGTGTTGCGTCTGTTGAGAGATCTGTCATTCTGTCAGAGCTCACAGGTGGCGAGCAGGCAATGGAGGAGAGAGCAGCCAGTTTACCAGAAAACACAGGGGGTTTATTAGCGGACAGGAAGGCAATGACAGATCTGGGGCAGACTGACTGAGACGCGGACTAAATACACGAGACAAGCAGCATTAACAAGAAACAGGTGAAAACAATCAGGTATGAACACTAGGTAATGAGGAGGGCGTGGCACACAGGAGGATCATACGGGGCCGGGCGTGACAGACAGAATATAGGGAAACATATTATCTCACATCCATAAAGCCAAATAAAGGAAGTCATGGATGCTGGTCTGTGATGGACTAACTGGTATGTATTATGCCCTGTTTAGCAGTATTTTAGGCAACTTGGCTTCCTGTAGCTATTGTTGTTACCACTGGGGTTCGTGGGCAGTCGAGTCCAGAGAAGAACCGCACTCGTGATGTGACACTGTACACCTGACATGTTTTCTCAGTAAAACATTGGTGATTTACTATATAATCCTCTGCCTCCATCTTGGTTCATTTGGTGAACTATTACAGTGTTGACACAACACTAATACTGCAGTAAGAGCTGCCTTCACTCCGCAGTCCCTGCTGCGTCTATCCGAACCACGCCCCACCTCACAAAAATATATATCACACCTGTTGCGCAATTTTTTCACAGCTTACAGCAGATAAAACGACGGGGCCACAAATGGACTATTGAGCCCACTGGTCACTCAACTGCTGGCTTGTTGTGCTTCTGATAGACTTCTGGTTTCTGAAGTCCTGCATTCTTTCTGACCCTCAGTATTCATCTTGTTCTGGATTGGTGTTGAACTTGTGTTTCGACTCTGATTCCTGTACTTGTCATCCCCCCAAGTCAATCATTAAACTTGTGTGCTCCGAACTTGAATCTCAGATTTTTTTTCTTACAATTGCAAGTTTGTAGTGGATGACTATCAGATTGTCTATTTTAGTTGTAAATTTTATATGCCATATTTACATCCATCCATCCATCCATCCATACATTATCTATACCACTTTATATATTTGGGTCGCGGGGAAGCTGGAGCCAATCCCAGCATCTTCGGGCGAGAGGCAGGGTACACCCTGCGCAGGTGATATTTACAATTTTCTCAAATACAAATGTCCTAAAATTAAAATAACCAACATTACTTTTTTCAAAGAATGGAACCTGTAACACAACCAGTTTCCTTTTCAGCTGCTGCTATAGAGACTGTGGTCGACTTTGAGCCAAATCAAATACTTTGTGCCAGTTTGCATTCTAATATGGCCCAAACCTGATCTAGAAACATGCAGAGTGAATCAAAGATTAAGGTTATGGAAATATGTTCAGTTTTCCTAGCCTAAGGGTGACTTAGAGAACATGAAAGGAAATTAATAAGGCTGACTGTTCTTTTCTTGGTGATTTTTTTTTTAACATAAGTTGTTATGCAAGGTTTTACTATAGTAAAAAATCACATATGGAACCTCCCCAGTTCCTGCTGAGTTCCTCTTTAGATAAGACTTTAATTTATTGATCCCAGGAGGAAGTCATGTGACATATACTTATATTGGGGAATTTTAGTCTATTTTCCTGTGATCGATGTTTGTCCCCTTGATGAAGTTCTTGTATTTGTATTTGAAATATACAAACGAGAGGAGGCCATTCGGCCCATCAGGCTCGCTTGGGGAGAACTTTAATAGCTCAGAGTTGTTAAAATCTTATCTAGCTCTGATTTAGTTGTCAGGCTGGGAAGATTTTTAAGAGAAGATTCTCACTGACTGCCACTTTTTCATGTATCACATCATTGAATGGCCTCTCCTGGAGCCGACACCTTATCGTGGTGGAGGGGTTTGCGTGTTCCGATGATCGCAGGAGCTAAGTTGCCGGGGGCTCTATGCCCCTGGTAGGGTCACCCAAGGCAAACAGGTCCTGGGTGAGGAACCATATTAAGTGCGACTCATAAGACCCCTATGAAGAAAAAAACAATGGAACCACGGTTTCCCTTGCCTGGACGCGGGTCACCGGGGACCCCCCTGGAACCAGGCGTGTGCCCATGGGGCTTGGTTGGGCACAGCCCGAACAAGGCACGTGGGTTCCCCCTCCAATAGGCTCACCACCTACAGTATAGGAGGGGCCATAGGGGTCGGGTGCGATGTGAGCTGGGCAGTGACTAAAGGCGAGGACCTTGGCGGTACGATCCTCGGCTGCAGAAGCTAGTTCTAGGGACATGGAATGTCACCTCTCTGATGGGGAAGGAGCCTGAGCTGGTGTGCAAGGTTGTGAAGTTCCGGCTAGATATAGTTGGGCTCACCTCAACACACGGCTTGGGCTCTGGAAACAGTCTCCTTGGGGGGGTTGGACCGTCTTTCCCTCTGGAGTTGCCCGCAGGAAGAGGCATTGAACGGGAATGGGCATACTTATTGCGGCACCTGTACATTGGGGTTTACCGCAGTGGAAGAGAGAGTAGGTCCTGACTGTTATTTACACTTATGCGCCAAGCAGAAGTTCAGAATACCCACCCTTTTTGGAGTGCTTGGAAGGGGTGTTGGAGAGCACTCCTCCTGGGGACTCTCTTGTTCTGCTGGGGGACATCAATGCTCACGTGGGCAATGACAGTGAGACCTGGAATGGCATGATTGGGAGGAACGGCCCCCCCAAACTGAACCCGAGTGGTGTTTTGTTCTTGGACTTTTGTACTCGTCATGGATTGTCCATAATGAACACCATGTTAAGGCATAAGGGTGTCCATATGTGCACTTGGCACCAGGACACCTTAGGGCGCAGTTCGATGATTGATTTTGTAGTCGTGTCATTGGACTTGGGGCCGCATGTCTTGGACACTCGGGTGAAGAGAGGGGCGGAGCTGTCAACTGATCAATAACTGGTGGTTTGGCTCCGCTGGTGGGGGAGGAAGCTGGCTTGGCCTGGCAGGCCCAAGTGTATAGTGAGGGTCTGCTGGGAACGTCTGGTGGAATCCCCTGTCAGGAGGAGTTTCAACTCCTACCTCCGGCAGAACTTCTCCCAAGTCCTGGGGGCCATGTTCATGGCAATCCGAATTGGCCATGTTCTGTGCCTCCACTGTGGTGGCGGATGACCGGCGCTGTGGCCATAAGGTGGTCGGTGCTTGTTGAGGCGGCAATCCCCGAACCCGCTGGTGGACACCGGTGGTGAGGGATGCCGTCAAGCTGAAGAAGTCCTATCGGGCCTTTTGAACTTGTGAGACTCCAGAGGCAGCTGACAGCTACCAGCAGGCCATGTGGACTGCAGCTTCGGTGGTCACTGAGGCAACAACTTTTGTGTGGGAGGAGTTTGGCGAGGCCATGGAAAACGACTTCCGGATGGCTTCGAGGCGATTCTGGTTCACCATCCGGCGGCTCCGGGCGAGAAAGCGGTGCAACATCAACGCTGTTTATGGTGGGGATGGGGTGCTGCTGATCTCAGCTTGGGACATTTTGGGTCGGTGGAGGGAGTACTTCGCTTTTCGTGGATAGTACATTTCCCTTATGCTATCATAGTCTTTTTTATTCTTCAATAACAAAACAATTGTTGATGAATAGAATATGTTGATTAAGAACAGGTATCTTTTTTACTGATTAAAAATAAAGATGCTGTAATTCATTGCGTGTTTATAATTTACTTTTAAAGGAATACAGCATTTTAGCAGTGATAGATTTATTAATTAGAGCAGGGGCAGCGAATCGTATCCAGAAAGAGCCATTGTGAATGCGGGAATTCACTCCAACTCTAGTTTAGTATTTAGTGGATTAATGAGCTGAAGAGTCCTCACCCTGAAGAGTTCAAACAGCTGACCTAAAGGTTAAACCAAAAACCTGCGTACACACTGGATTGGCCACCACGAACGGAGTGGCCATCCTCCAACCATCTACCACTCCATCCATCTGGACCATCCAGGGTTGCACAGCACTCATCAGTAAACAAGACTGTTTGAGAATTAGTTTTCATGTAGTTCTGGGCCCACTGCAGCCGTTTCTGCTTGTGAGCATTGGTTAGGGATGGCCGAGTAGAAGGTGTATGCAGAACTGCAAGCCTCTGGAGGATCCTACACCTTGATGTTCGCGGGACTCCAGAGGCACCAGCAGCTTCAAATACCTGTTTGCTGCTTTGTAATGGCATTTTAGCAGCTGCGCTCTTAATCTGATGTATTAGATGATTTGTCTGGCAGAAACCTTCCTCATCGTGCCTTTATCTGCATAAACCCATGTGTGTTCTCTTAACAGTACAATGATCACACTTAAGTTTTCGTGAAATATCTAAAGTTTATATACCTTGTCCTAAGCATTCAACTATTTCACACTTTTCAGCAGCAGAGAGATCCTTTTTCTTTCTCATATTGCTTGAAATGGTGGTCTGCTTAATAATGTGGAACGTCCTTCTTTAGTAGTTTTTCCTTTAATTGTGCTCACCTGGCCAGCTAATTATCACAAGTGTCCAAGATTGATTTGAGTGATCCAAAGAGCTCTGAGACACAATACCATCCATGAGTTTAATTGAAAAACAAAATACTTAATCTTTATGGCACTTAAATACAATTTGCATAATAATTTGGAACATGGTGTAGAAGGAAAAATTATTTTATTTGAGAAGAAAATATACAAAGTTAAGCATATCACTGTTAAAAAGCAACAACTGGCAATCGTGAGTGTAGATAGAAAATCAACATTAAAAGACTCTGTGATCTTAGCATTGATAACATTGTCAGTTCCTGAATGCTGCTCCTACACTGACTGGTCAAATCCAGTTGCCTGATGCCACTTATTCACTAAACTTTAAGCTTGGCCTGCAGTTTTCTTTGAGACATGGGAAATTAAGTTTTGACTTGTCAATGTGCCCACTTGAATGTAATATAACCCAAAAGATGGGATTTTAAACAAATCCAGGTTGACAACACTCAAATTGATAATACAGATGTGTAAAAAACACATTTAAAATTGGAAAGATCCCTTTGGCAACCAAGAATGATATTGCACATACGTTTTACTTAATTTAAATATAAACTTAAATAGCTGACCTGGCTGAATTAGCATCATGATCTAATTCTAAATCAACAGAACTGTGCAGTTATTTTCCTCTTAATAAGCTGGTACACAAAGTTTCCAGAATGTCTTCATGTATAATTATTCAACAGCATATTATTCGTAAAGTGACTTTACAAAATGGCATCCCAGGTAACACGGGTAACTGGATATCAGTATTCAAGTTCAACCGCAGGCCTAAAGAACAAAGATACGGTGAAAATAATTTACACTCAGCCTGAATTTTTACTTGACTTGAAACCATTGAAGATTCTGAAATGTTTTCAATCCCACTTTCACTAGATCTGTCTAGTACAGAAGAAGATACTTGCTCATCTGGTTCAAGCGACATGCTTTTGTCTTCACCTTGTGTCTTGAACCCTGGCCTGGATTTTTCACGTACCACCTTTTTCTTATGATGAGAAAATCGTTTTGAAAACAGGACATAGTGCTTATCTTGCAGATCTTCCCAACAAGGGGGTCCCGACCCACAGGGGGGCCTCAGCAAGCTCTGTGGGGGGGTCGCGTCATATTTTACATTTTTATTAGCAGTGGGCAATCAGGAGAACGATCATGTTGCCTTAGTTAATTTTATCCCCTGGTTGACCAAAAAATGGGCAAATTTGTAATTTGTCCTCCACAAAAAAGACAGAGTCTCACTGATTCGCCTTCAGCAGCTAATAGTAATGACCCAAGCATACTGGACAAACTTTGATTTTGCCATGCGCAACAGAGATTGTCAAGGAATTATTTGGAGAGGATAACTCAAAACAACTGGCCAAGAAACCATTATCAAATAATACGCTCAAACGTTGCATCGCAACAATGTCAGAAGACGTGAGGGATCAGCTTTGTGCGCGACTTCGTAATAACAAATTTGCACTTCAAATAGACGAGTCTACCGACGCGTCAAAAATGTCACAACTCCTCGCATATGTTCGTTATGAATGTGAAAGCGAGATAAAAGATTTTTTGTTTTGTAAAGAGCTCCGTACCACGACAACGGCAAACGATATTTTTGAATCTCTTGATAATTTCATCAGAACAAATGAGATAAACTGGAGAGACTGTATTGGGGTCTGTACTGATGGAGCTGCCGTGATGACTGTCTGGGGTAGTTCAGCGAATCAAAGAGGTTGCTCCGCTTGCCGTCTCAACGCACTGCTTTCTGCACAGAGAGGCACTTGCTACAAAAGAAATGAAACCCAGTCTTTATGGAGATTTCGATGTGGCCGTAAAAATCGTGAACTTTGTAAAAGCCAGAGCCACCATACACAACACTGTGGTGCAGCATGAACGAGTAGAAGCTTTCAAAAGAAAACTACACATTTGGAAAACCCGTGTCTCCTCTGGAATCAGTGACACACCCATGCATTTATTGCAGACAGACACTTGAATTTTAAAATCATTCAACGACAAATAACAGTGCATCTATCAAAGCTTCTGGAGAAATTTGAAAGTTATTTCCCAGCTCTGACTGAGGAGCAGGCAGCTGATTTTCTGTGGATCAGAAACCCGAGAACATTGAAACAAAGCTTCCAACCACATTGCCTTCAAGAAGAGCTTATAGAAATATCTTCTGATGCCAGCCTGAAAGCCCATTTCAGTGAAGTTTCACTGGAATCATTCTGGTCTGAAATTGCAGACGAACACCCAGTCTGTCACACTGCTGCAGTGAAGGTGCTGATTCCCTTTAGCGCCACCTACCTTTGTGAAGCTGAGTTTTCAACCATGACAGCCCTTAAAACCAAATACAGGGCCAGACTGACCCTTGAGGATGATGTGCATCTTGCCCTGTCAAAGATCTCTCCACGTATTGACCAAATTATTACTCACTGCCAGCAGCAATCCTCACACTGATTGATAAAGCATAACAAATAACATGCAAGTATTAAATTGTAATGGCCTATATTAGTTTTTTCCCCTATGCACCAGTGTGAATACTGATATTTTTGTTATTGAATTTCAAATAGGGCCAATTTAAAGGCCAAAGGCTTAGTTTTTCAGTTACAAATGGCCTACTGATGTTTTGCTTTTATATTTTACTTTAGGCTATTATTTGTGCATAAACATATCTAGATACTGTATAGTAATAAACACACCGTTTTTTTGAAAACAACATTTTTTGTCATCCTTACTGCAAACTTATATGAGAGATAATATCATTAAATGTGGATTGGAGCCTTACATTATTTTCCGGGGGAAAAGGGGGTCTCAGTCAAAAAAGGTTGGGAACCACTGTTGTAAGATACCCCAGAGCATGAGCACATATACTAGACTGATTGGCAGATGCCATATTCAACTACACAGCTAATCCAAGCAGCAGCCAGGTAATGGCAGCGGTGAAGACTTTAATTCAAAAGTACTCCTGTCTACAAGACACTAGATGGCTGCAGAGTATAGAATAAAAAATGGGCAATTACCCAAATTCAGGAAGCAGGTGAATCTGTTGCCTGAGTTGGAAGTCAACTGTCTACTTTATTACAAGTTTATATATTTGTTCAGTCAAATGGTTTTTGTATTCTCATTAAATCCCCCCCACCCACAATTTAAGGAGGAGTTCAGGAAAATCACATGAAAGCACAGACTTTCATGGGGAAGCTGGACTGGTCACTGTATGTCGGACCTTGCCTGAGTCATGAGAGCCAAAGGCAGACTAGCAGGATCAAAGTTACTTCTGTTGGAGACCTTGAATCACATATATAAAACATAAGAACATAAGAACAATACAAATGAGAGGAGACCATTCGGCCCATCAAACTTGCTTGGGGAGAACTTAACTAATAGATCAGAGTTGTTATCTAACTCTGATTTAAAGGAACCCAAGGATTCAGCTTGCACTACATTATCAGGAAGACTATTCCATACTATGACTGCACGCTGTGTAAAAAAGTGCTTCCTTAAGTTTACTTTGACATGTTCTCCCGCTAATTTCCACCTATGGTAACCTAGCTGTTAGAAGCTTATAGACCTGGATCATGTCCCCTCTCAGTCTCCTTTACTTGAGGCTGAACAGATTTAATTCAACCTTTCCTCGTATGACATTCCTCTAAGACCAGGAATCATTCTTGTGGCCCTACGCTGCACCTTTTCTAAGGCTGTAATGTCCTTTTTAAGATATGGCGACCAAACCTGCACACAACTTGGGCCCAGGGAAGCTGGCGGTGTTTCTGGATCATGTTTAGACATGGTTTCTTCTTTGCATGATAGAGTTTCATCCTGCTTTGTGAATACAACAAAAAACTCTTTTTACAGACAATTGTTTTTCCTGAGCCCATGTTATGATTTGCACTGTAGAATTGGGTCTGTTTTTAATGCACTGCAAACTGAGCACCCGAAGATCACAGATACTGGTTTTCAGCCTTGTTCCTTACATGCAGAGATTTCTCTAGATTATCTGAATAGTTTAATGATATTATATATCGTAGGTGATGAAATTCCCAAAAACTTTGCCATATTACTTTCAGGAATATTATTCTGAAATTGTTGCATTATTTACCCACGCAGTCTTTCACAGGGTGATGAACCTCTCCCATCTTCACTGCACAGTGCTGAACCTCTCCCGTCTTCACTGCACAGTGCTGAACCTCTCCCCATCTTCACTGTACAGTGCTGAACCTTTCCCATCTTCACTGCACAGTGCTGAACCTCTCCACATCTTCACTGCACAGAGACTCTGCCTCTCTGGGAGGCTCTTTTTATACCCAGTCCTCCTTTCTGGCCTGTTGCAGATTAACGTAATTAGTTGTGAGATATTCAGATAAGTGTTTTGTTTTTGCATTACACAACTTTTCCAGTTTTTTTTTGTTGCCCCTGTTCCAACATTTTTGAAACTTGTTGCTGGCATCAAATTCAAATTGAGCATATATTTGTCATAAAACAATAAAATACCTCAGTTTCAACATTTGATATGTTGCCTTTGTTTTAATTTTAATGAAATATTAGTTTACACGATTTGCCAATCATTGCATTCTGTTTTTTATTTACATTTTGCATAGCGTCTCAGCTTCTTCGGAAGCAGGGTTGTACCTTAGGGTGAGTGAGGATGATCTTATCCAGGATTGTCAGTTAACACCAAAAATAACAAGTTTTATATGCAGTTAATGCTCACCACCAGATTTAAATGCTGATGTCAGCTAGATTCTCATAGCTCACAGTCCATGGTTGTCAAAACATTGATTGTGTTTCCTTGAAACCGCTTTTCAAATCTTAATCCATAGGTTTTCTAAATATGTGACCTTATTGTATTTGCTTATTTTTTGTGAACCAAGAGGACAATCAAGGTGACTGTTCACAGCACATTGCAAAAATATTTGTCGTTTGGCTTTTATTGTGCCGTCCATCCATCAAACCATCCATCCCTTTGTTTTTTGATTGAGTGCATTGCTGGACATGTATCTGTGTAGTAAATTTTCATGTTTGTAGATAAAGAAAAGAAATGTAATTCTTCTGCAGGGTTACACCAAAAACCTCCAGACTTTTGTCACTGTCACAAGTATGAAGA
>JAABNX020000110.1:780647-795595 GCA_015163995.2 Mormyrus lacerda | reverse complement strand
CCATTGTGGTGGTGTATAGAGCCAAAAATGTTAGCATTGTGTCGATGTCCCAATATTTATGGACCTGACTGTATACTGTATGTATATAATTCTCTTATCTTGTCTTTGGTGGCTGACTGTTACTCCTCTGTTGTTCTTTTCATGTGCGCTGTCACATTCCATGCCACATGAAAGACAGCCGCTCTAGAATCTTTGCACACATTTCTTTTGCCGGGCAGAATTTTTCGACGAAGGGAGGCAGACAAAAAAAAAATTGCTGCATCAGTCAGCTACCTTAAGCATACTAAGGAAAGAAAAAAAATAAAGGCAATCGTGCAGGGCACCAGGACCACAGGGACCCTGTAAATATGCAATTTTCATAGGGGCATCAAAGCCATAAAGAGGAGGCGTCGGTGAAATTCCTGCCCCACATTTTGGTTCTGTTAGCAGTCCATCCATCACATTACCATACCCAGTTATTTTGTACACACAATTAGGGCAATTTACTCCCCATAATAACTATATACACATGGGATCGAACCCCTAACCCTGGCGGTGTACAGGTACCATCCTATTCACTGAAATGTTCAGAGATAGAGGCATTCAAGTCATTTTCTTCTGGGCGCTGTGATCAATCAATAAATGCCTTTTCCACATCTGCATTCCCCTAATTCCACTGTCTTGGAGCAGGACAGTGTTCATTAAAAATACTACTGACAAATAAAGACTAAATAATTACACATGAATTCACAATGTAAATACTGTCTGAAAGAGATCAATGCTATCTGCAGTCATACAATCAATTGTCATGCACATCATCCATGTATAATTGCTTATCATGAAGTTGTTATATGATAACCCATCTCTCAAAATGCATTATCTAGTACTGCAGGTCTTAGAATATCGATGCAGAACTAAAAATTCAGTAGTTATCGAAAGAATTAGTCCTGTAAAAGAAGTTCTCTAAATGTTTCTTATTGTCTTGTCAATGATCAGCAGTCATCTTGTATGGTTAATACATTTGTGTGAATGGCTCTGACTTGTTTGATACAGACTGGAACCGGACCTCCTACGGGTCACTGTCACCAACAGAGAAGGACGAGTCAGATATGATTTTGCCCATTGTGCTGCAATATTTGTGTCCACCCTACATCTCCTTCTTTGGCCTGGGGGCGGTGTCTGCAGCAGTGATGTCATCTGCTGATTCGTCCATCCTTTCTGCCAGTTCCATGTTTGCCCGCAACATCTATCAGCTCTCCTTTCGTCAGCTGGTAAGAGACTGTGTGATACTTTACAGGCGCGCCAATGGATCGTGCTAAGGCCATAGCCATGGAATCAGCATGGCCGTAATCATAGTACAGTATATATTGGGGGGACATTGTGATCACATCTGAATACTGGGAGGACGTATCAAAAGTATATAATAATCATTGCCTTGCATGGTGGGCTGGATAATGTGTTTTGAGTTTGCGACTGACACGTGATATCTATGGGAGGTATTTTCTGCAAAAAATAAAATGAAAATGATAACAAGAAAATACAATCTCCACTTTGCCATTTAGTTTTCAAAGTCTGTGCAAAAATCCCGCAAAAATTGAAATTAAAATGAAATAGCACCATTTGCTTTTTCATTTTCCACTCATGTATGAGTCAGATGTGAAAAATTGAAAAATAAAATTAAAAACCCTTTTTGTCTTTTCATTTTCCAATTTGACTTTTCATTTCCTACTTTGCCTTTTTGTTTTCAAGTTCACAACATGCAAATATATGTTAATCGGGGCGGTGGGCGGAGCTACGGATAATTGCCGCGCTTTCTCAGTACGTTTGCCGATTCCGTTGTCTCCGTGTTTCTTGGCCATGGTGTCGCCCAAACTAATGGCAAAATCACACGCGGCTTATGTTAGTTATTTATCGGCAACTTCCAATTCGTTTATCTTTCTATTCGTAACGACTCATTTCTTGGCTTAAGTTACTTTCAGCTTCTTTATAGGGGAGTGTTCGCAGCTGCACATGCTGTACAGTTTTTAGTTAAGATATTTTGAAAATACGTAATAAGATATTACGTCGTATATATAATGGCAGGTATGCCATTGTAAGGAAACACTGAAATTAGCCTAGGCCAGGCTGCCATGTTTTCAGCTGGGTAGCTATCTGGCGCAGGCTAATTTCAGTGTCATTAGAGTGGCATGCCTGCTGTGTACTATGCATTTCATATTTGCCTTACCCAAGATGAATAAGACCTCCGTTTTCTATTTGGAAATATGGCTTCTTATTAAAATGAGTGTGAACAATTGATCAAAGTGTCATGCGACCAGTTTGCTGTTACAAATGAAAAATCAGATTATGCCCCGGTAATTCCACCATTTCCAATACAGGAAGACTTTCTGATATGAAATAAATATACGTTCTATAGCGCAAACCTTTTACTTATACATTATTTTGTATTTCCAAAATGTCTTGTAAAAACTGCATCATGCGCAAACATTCCTGTCCAGCGGTGCTGCGAATAAGAAGCAAGCTTAAGCACCAAAATAAGACGCTACGAATAAGAAGTTAAACGACTAGGAAGTTGCAGATACTGTAAGTAGCTAAGTTAAGCGGTGTGTGATTCTGCCGTTAGTTCGGGCGACACCACGGCCAAGAAACACCAAGACAACGGAATCGGCAAACGTACTGAGAAAGCGCGGCTGTGATCCGTAGCTCCGCCGATATAGTTAACTCTGAAGGAAAAAGAAAACACTTGACTGAATAATTATCTTCCATTCATTTAATTGTGTTGAAGTTTCAATCATTGATTGTGTATTACAGTGCTGAACAGAATAAATAATAGCATTAATTAGGAATTGCAGCAAAAACATAAAGCCGCTAAGTTGTATATTTATGATTTTTTAATAGGCAATCAGAATTTATTATTGAATTATTATTGGCATTTTATTGCAGCAATGCGTTGTAAATATTATAAAGATTAGATTATTGTAAAGTGTTGCATAATTATTTATATTTTGTGAGCTAATTAAATATTTAATTATGGCTAAGGTTTAAAGAGCTATTTGAAGCTTTAAAAAAATACATGTATATGCATCGTGAAAATTATTTGAAGTTATAAAGAATAGCATAGTTTTTCATACAGTCAACAGTCTGTTGATGTACTGATGAATGCCATTTTATTTACAGATGATTTCATGTAGGGGTTTTAGAGTTCAAATCAATCCTGCCTAAGTAAATATAAAATCAACAAAACCCAGTCAATTTTATGTTGAAGTTTAAATGCAATATGGTGCCACTTCACAATAAGGCTACCCATATAAAGAGTTTATGAATGGTTTATAATCTGGTTATTAAGTAGGTTGCAACTCTTTGCAAATTATTAATAGACAATTTTAAACAAGTTATAACACAGTTTACTTTTTATTAATGAGTTACTACCATTTACCAGTGGTAAAAGGGAGCCTTATTGTTAATTGGTACCTGCAATATTAAAAACCTTCCAAAGGACATATTGTTTATCCTTTGCCAATGTTAAATTTGAATTTTATAAAAAGTACAACTTTGATAAAAGTTTAGATATTTTTAAATGTTTTCGGTGAAGTATGGTGTTTTGGAAGGTTTGTGTGTGTGTTGCCTTTATAATCGTTTTCTCACTGCTTAGTCTTTAATTCAATCACAAGAACACACACTTAGGATCTTCCCTACTGACAACAGCAGCATCCAATTAGTGACTCATTAGCAGCCTGCACCTGTCTCACATGTCAAAGAACGTGGGAATATCCTGGCTTGTTAGTCGTACGACTCCTTTTCTGCTTCCTAAAGAGCACGTTTTCCGTGAAGTTACCACCCAGTGTAATGAAATTTATTATTTCATAATTGTCAAACATTCTAGACCTTTAGAGACAGATGTGTCGCATTCATAAGCTACATGCTGTCGAAACAACAATGTATTTCCCAGACAGCTCCATCCGCTCCCCCCGATCTAATCCCTGTTCTTCCCACAACCCTAACGTCTACAGTCTTTAGTTCCCCCACACACTCTCCTCACTTCTCCGAATAATCTTTATTAAAATGCTTAGTGTAATCAGCTTCACCAGATCTGTGTCTCTTGCTGTCCTGTCGAAGCAACAGTACATCAATTTTGGTGCGATCTGTCTCAAAATTTGTACATTTCCAGATCTTCACCCATACTATGTGTCTGCAAAGTTTGAAAAGTTCAGTGAAAACATGTTTTGAGTTGTCGTATATAAATGTCTGCGACGGTGGCGGACCGGTCCCACAACCACATCTATGTATTCTCATCAGATATAATAAACACCATTCATTTAGAGCGAGAAGGGAAGCTGCGGGCGTAACCATGGTTTTACTGTGATAAAATAACCATGGTTTACAATGGTTTGCCGTTTTTCATGGTTTTTTGGGTAACTATGGAAACCATGACTATGGTTTTATCATGGTTTCGCTACAGTTAAACCCTAGTATAATCTTCGTCATAAACCTTGGTTTTTGTTTTACCATGAAGTGCTATGGATAAACCATGGTAGTACTCTGGGTAGTACCAAAGTACCATGAGGTACTATAGTAAAACTGTGGTTACTTCATAAAAACCATAGGAAACCATAGTGAATTTTCACAAGGGGACTCGCTGCAGATGTGGTGCTATCTGATGAGTACAGTATACCATTTAAAGTCCACCAGTAGAATTCATGAGGGCTGTTTTATAAAGCTACCATATATCTTTTTTTTTTAGCAGAACCCTAAATCCAGAGCAACACACAATTGAGAAAGGATGGTTTGACAGTCCCTGGAGTGGCTTGGGTAAATGGTCTTGTCCAATACTGCAATCGTTCCTCTGACTAAGGGATCTGAGGTAGCACAGGCAACGAGGCACATACTGTACTCCCCCACATAGCCCAGAACAGAAAAGTTAATTATGGTTGTATATAAGAGCAGAGAGTTTTCAAATGCAATTCTTTAAACCTTGTTATGTGAAAAACTGAATGTTTGGTTTGTTTCTGAATGATTAGATGAGTTAAATATGCAACTACTGTAGCGGCCAGGTTTGAGATTTAATAATTGTTCGTTTAACATCAGACAGATGAAACATGGAATTATAAAAATACAAATGTGTAGTAAAATATCCAAAAGCTTATTTCAGCTTTTTTGTTTTTATTTTAATCAGTTTAATTAATGATGACTTTCTATTGTTTTTTGTGTTTTATTTGCATTTCTGTTTGCACAAAAGTGGTTCCCAAAGGAAGGCGTACATTTCAGGTTAACGAACAAACATCAGTCAATATTGAAATATCAAATGTCTTTTTTTGTATTTGTGGTATTAATTACTCTAATATGAACGTGTCCAGCATGTTCCATGCGGATGCAGCAACACCCACTTCTTCAGCACATAGTATGAAATTGTTGCGGTATGTCTATCAGAATAATCCTTAAAATTGCCATGGGGATTCATGGAGTCATCACTGTTTACAGATCTTGTGTTTGTGGTCCCATTGCAGGCCTCAGACCGTGAAATCATCTGGGTCATGCGGATTACAATCTTCATGTTTGGGGCACTGGCCACATCTCTGGCGCTACTCACCGGCACCGTCTATGGCCTGTGGTACCTGAGCTCCGACCTGGTCTACGTCATCATCTTCCCCCAGCTAATCTGTGTGCTTTTCGTCAAGGCCACGAACACTTATGGATCGGTAGCTGGCTACGTCTTTGGCCTGCTCCTCCGCATCGGCGGGGGGGAGCCGTACCTCAGAGTTCCCCCTTTCATCTACTATCCTGGATGGACCCGGATGAAAAAGGTGAATCGCCTGACACATGAAGCTGAGTATTACATCAGGCAGAGGTTCCCCTTCAAGACTGTTTCCATGCTTGCATCCTTCCTGGGAAACATTGCCTTTTCATATTTGGCAAAGTATCTATTTGAAAGTGGGAAGCTTCTGCCAAAATATGACTTCCTGGATGGCGTTGTCTCGAAGCACAGCAAGGAGAACATGGACAAAACCACGTTAATGAACAGCGACAATATCACCCTGGCAGAGATGTTCCCAGTGAAGTCACAACTCAGTACTACACTGGCTGGAACATTTATTAATAAAGAGGAATTAGACGATAAGGAAACAAGCCCTGATCCTTCTAACAATCAGATTAACTAGAGGTTTCTCAGGGTTTGAACTGAACATTTTCCGACAATGGCACAATACAGATCTTTGATGTTAGGTAAGTTAAACATGTAAGTGTGATAACTATATGCATTATATTTGCGTGGGTAATTGTTTTTAAAATTCTTTTAAGTGCTGCTACTTTTTGTAAACTAGGAAATAGATTTGCTTTTCAAGAACAATTTAAGAAACTTACAGGAACTGTAAGGATTGTACTTTAATGAAAAGGTTTCAAGTCCTTAACTGTCATGATACAGTTCAGGTGTTGGTTCTTTCCCATTAAACAGCTATTGATATGGGATATAGTTTTATAAAGGGAAATGTAAGTGAATAGCCATATGTTGCACATTTATTTGAAATGATGCTTTATTTTCCATTTGCACAAGAACAGGTGCTTTGAAACTCTTCAGTTTTCACACACATCATCTTGTCCCCTTTGACACACACACACACGCACACGTTTACAACTGAGAACAAAGATCAAATGGATCAGGCCATTTATGCAGCACCTCTGGAGCATTTTTGGCGAATAATGGCCCAAAAGACACATATGACTATTCTGTCATGGGGATGGGATTCAAGCCGGCAACCTTCTGATGCACAGGCACCAAGGCCTTACCCAAACGCCACCTTGAATATATTGGTACAATTATGTACAGCTATGTGAATCTGTACTGATGGTAAGGGCTTGTAAGGGAAGGGAACAGCACATTTCTTGGTTGTAGGTGTTGTGTCTTCTTAGATGAATAAATAGGGACAAAGCAGGACAGGGATTAACACACGAACAAAAACGGGCGTCGTTCTCTGAGATACGAAACAACAGAAATCAAACATAGGTAGTTTGTTGGGGATGAACTAAATCAAAGTGCACGGCCAATTGCAGCATGAGGGAGGGGTGGGTGATTCTCCCCAAATAAAACATCGCAATCTTTTTACCACACAATCATGATGCAGATGATCTCAATTGTGGTCTTTGTTCCCAGTTTGTAAATGTACTCTGAAGAATACCCAGACTTATTTATCAGCGCCATTCAAAACACATTGCATTAGAGACACCGTTTTCAAAATGGTAATTAAATCCCGAGTTAAACTTTATTTTAAATATCAAACACAGTTGTGTCAAATGCTTTCTTTTAGGGCGGTTGAATAGATTTGCCATATTACCTCAGGAAGTGCCGACCGCGGTCTGACAAAGTTTACAGATAACCTTGCCCACAGAAGCTCCTCTACTTACGAACTTTAACTTTCAGACATACAAACGAAGAGGACTGTAAGTCCAAATTGTATTCGTTGGGCTCCCGTTTCCTGTCCGCAACATCTTTTTTTTTTTCTGCGCACCAGTTCCGTCTAGTATGACTTCTGGCCATTACTCCCGCCACGCAGCAGCGTAGCGTGCGTACTACCAGCATGCTAGTTTTTTGTACTTGCGTATATCCTTAAAATGATGTTGAATAACGACTCACGAACATTTCAAATCTCGTTCATAAGTAGAGGAAGCTCTGTATATGTGTCCGGATTCAGCTATGAAGTCTATGAAGGTGTAGCCTTTGTAGACTGTGGTCTTCAAAGGTCAAAACAGAAAGCCTTATCTAATGGGACGGTCTGTGTGATGTATCCTTCGTAGCCCAATATATCCCAAAATTCATTGCATGTTTGGTGGATCTTTCTTAACTTGGTAAAAGGAGGACACGCTTCTAGACAGCCTTGTCACGCTTCCATTCTGTGATGACCGTATAATTCCCGTCTGTTCAGAGTGAACCAGTGCCATAAATACCAAAATGGCATGTTGCTGTGTAGCAGCAGTTTCAAGTGATGTAAATGTAGACTAATATTTCAGATACGGGATACTTAGGTATCGTGGTTGATCGAAAAACTGGAAATAGACGACCAGAGTGAACACTTAAAATAACAAGCAAAGAAAAAAAATTTCAGTCAGCAGTATCATTAACACCAGTTCTTGCTAAACAATAAAGCGACCCCTGTAGTTTGCTGCTAATATGGTTTGCCGTATAATTGCGGGATGAACGTATCAGGTAGTACCAGACAATTTGATGTGGTGCAGACATGCACTAATCAGAGAAGTGGAATGGATCAGGTAGTTACACCTTGGAGCTATACTTTCTTTACAAATGAACAGAACGACTTCCTAGTAGATGGCTGTGCAGACTGGCCGAGTTATATCACGTGTCCATATCACGGGGTCTCTTTCATGTGTAACGTGGACATGGCAGATGAGGAAGTGTGGTATGGATCAGGTGTAATTACACATTACTGGCCCTCAGAGTATTATGTGAAGTTTGGAAGCGTGACACAAAAGATCACAATCACTGTGATCCGCATGAAAAGTAGATTGTGGACGTCTTCACGATATAAAAGTCTAAGGCTGCATTCGAAGACTGAATGCGTCACGGCAGAGCGATAAAAACTGTCCCATTTCAAAGGCTCCTTTAAAGGTGGCCTAGAAATGTGTTCTTTTGCAGAGTTGCCAAGGGTCCACTCAATGGATCCTTCACAGCCTAACATATCCCAAGATTCATTATGCAGATGTGAAGTGGTTGTGTCCCAGCTAGATGACAGTAGCGACACTTTATGACTCAAAAGTATGGGTAGGAACAGCTGGTGACGCAAATAGGAAATTATCCGTAGACCAGACAACACTTTCTGTTCAACCTTTGATGAACAATGACTACAATGACTACACCTTCGTAGACTGCACCCTTCGAAAGATGCGGCCCCTGAATTTTGACACAGCCATCAGATCGCCCACCCTTAGCATGAGCTTTAAAGTGTTTTACTCTCTTTTCCTTTCATTTCAGTACACCAGACCTCATTTAACACCTGACCTACGAGTCACACTCCCTGTACACCACAGGATGCTTCTGCATCATTTCCTGTGAGTGTGAGATTGAGAGTAATTGTTTGAAATGAAGTCAGTTCTGTTTACCGTCTTCTGTGTCAGTTAGTTAGCCTCCTTATCAAATATACTGTCCAAATGAAAAATCACAAGAGAGCTATTCGTTTAGATTTATCTACAGTGATGTGTGATACTTATAACATTAATGTTATTTGTTTTTGGTGTTTTCATAGTGTGAAACGTGCGTGATAGTTGATTAATCAATTAATCTGCCTTGACACTATACAAGATGTCAATGAACTGTGTCAGCCGGTACTGCTACATTTAAATGTGAATATAATAATTTAAATTCGTAAACTGTATAGTTTTGTGGTCTGGCTAGGTCAGAAATTAGTCTGTGAAGGCAAATATTTGTGATTTTTGTATCACGTGGCATTGCATATAATTGTGGCAGATAGTACTGTATATGTACTGTAAATTAAATGCGAGTAGTACTGTATATCTCTATTTTTGTGCAGAAATAAGTGAGAAAATGTAAGTTAAGTTATACAAAATAAACCATTGCATATGTCAAAGAGATTTTGTGTTGCCTTTTGTGTGTAGTTTTGTTTTTAAAGTGTATACATTTAAATTCCATTTTTTGTGTTTTGAGACCAGTGGGAGATTTGTGTAAATAAACCAAAATCAAAATGTTATTGATAATTTTTCTCTTATCATATTGATAAACAATGATGAAAATGTTATTGATAACATTATTTTAGAAGCTTTAAACGATTAAAGCTGGTAGATAAAACTGTGATTAGCATTGTGCTTTATAAAGTGTAACAAATAATCTGTGATATCTTTGTAGTAGCAACATGTCTCCGGGGGCTTGCATGCCGAATGCATAAATGCACAATTTAAGATTCATATAGAGAGCTCCTCTGTTTTGGAGTGTGTTATTGAAAAACTTAATCTCATCTTCACAATCTTCATTTTTTAATTTGCAGTAATTCATTATATTTGGGTGACGTTACTCTAATTATCAAACCCGAGAAGCATGTTTATGGAATGATACGCCAGTCATATGCATGGTCTTCTTCAGGCCTTGAAGATAAATATCTGCTCGCGCATTTTCTGAGAATTCCATTTCTGAGAAACACACCCATGCAGAAACTGAAGGAGTATTTTTATGATATGTGTATCCAAGTGTGAATGAAATGGGCAAGTCTGACATCTCCTACGTGATTATTAAACTCGGAAGCGAGTTATGATGGGCACTGCCCTTTAAGTGTGCATGAAAAAATTCCACTGCTCACTTCAATGAAGGCAACAGACGCCAAAATAAGTGCCCCACTTTTTGCTATGATCACATCTCCAATTCAAGGATGTCCTTCAAGTCAGTAAATTGTCAGGCAAGGGTGCCAGTCTTTCAGGACGTGCACATTGACACACACACGCACTGGGCCATTTAGTTAATTCAGCTGCATGTTGTAAAGCTATGGAGTGGAGGGAGCATGCAAATTAATGCTGAGGTACTGTAGCATAGTGCTTTGCAAAGTATTATCACCTGAGCTGTGTTAAATAAAATGGGCTTTGACATATAGATAATATAATTAATCACTGATACAAATTGGTTGTTATTGTGTGTGTGTGTGTGTGTGTGTGTGTGGATTATGTTTATACTACATTGTGGGGACCAGATGCAATAATGTAGTCCCCACAATGTAAACCTGTTATTTTGAGTTTGTGGGGACTTTTTCTTCAGGCCCTGCAAAGATCTGTGACCGCAATCAAAAAAACTAAAAATGCCTCAAGTGTCACGATCTGCTCGTCCGATCTTCCTGTGTGCCACGGCCCCCTTGTTACCTCGTGTTAATTCCCAATTGTGATCACCTGTTGCCTGTTATTTTCTGCTTGTCTTGTGTATTTAAGTCCGCGTTCAAGTCTATTTCCCCAGATCAGTCATTGATGTTTGTCGCTGTCTGCCCTCTCAGGCCATAATAAACCATTGTATCCTGCATGCCATGGCTTCTCGGTTCACAGATATTTCCCCGCAACTTGGACTTCCCCAATAAACCTTGCGGTCTCCTGCACCTGCGTCCTTTGTGTCCCCTGTCCTCTCTCCATGACAGAATACTCTGCCTAAACTAAATGGACTCCATGGGGACCCAACAGCAGCTCCAGTCACAAGTGAACCAGCTCTCTACCTTAGCTCAACATCCTCCGGAGGTGCAAGCCGCTAAGGTCTTCTCACCGGACTCTCCCCATCGAGTGGCTCACCCAGCGCCCGAAAAGTATGATGTTTACTTGGCTTCCCTAATAAACCTTGCAGTCTCCTGCCCCTGGGTCCTCTGTGACTTCCCTCAATGGTGCTGCGTTTATACAGAAACAGGACCTGGTGCTCCAGTTTGTGAGTTTGCATATCCCCTCCCACGTTTTTGAGGCTGTCCTTCTGCCCTTAGTTCATGGCTATATGTAAGCGTATGGTTGTTAAACTTTATTTGTATAAATGTTGGCTGCCGGATTGCAACGCGATGGTATCCTGACTGGGATGTAACCTAAGCCTAACCTACCCTAGCCTATTATACTTTATGTGTATAAATGTCGTGTTACAGTACATGCCCAGTCTAGGGGGTTGGGGAGTAACAGAATTTGGGAGCTCGTCCGGGAATGTCTTGCAAGAGGTCCAGAACTCTGTACTTATTTTGACTGGTGTGTGCAGGTACTAATTATTACTGTGGACCATGGCCTGATGCAACTTAATGATACCCACGCTGACCCCACGCCGGACCCGCTTGACTGTCAAAAAGACGACCTGTTGCTGGTAGCGGGTTTCTTCAACACGGTAATTCCCAGTGGTGCCACCAAGCAGGTGCTCAAGCAGGTCCTGCAGGAGGAGCTGGTCCACCAAGGTATGCTGCACGAGTCCGGAGATTCCCGCGTTGCTCCTCTGCTTTCTGACCTTGCTCCTTGGTCCCTTCCCACTGATTCTGTAGCGAAGGGACCCGTGATTCCATTGTAACGAAAGCCGAGCATGTAGATCATCCGACCACATATTTCCTAGATGACTAGGCTGTTATGAGAAAACGAGCCGCTCCAGTCTTATGAGTGGGCTACTGTGCTTCAAGTTGTGGTTCCCGAAACCATATCAAAATTACATGGAGTGTATCGCGTTGGTCTCCTGACTTGGACGTTATCTAATCTAGCCTAGCCTAGCCTATGATACTTCATGTGTATAAATGTTGGCTGCAGCAGCGCGATGCATTGGTGTTCTACCTGGGATCTAAACTAGCCTAGTCTACCGCTAATTACTCCCCGTCTCATTAAGAACTTGTTTAAAAATAAACAAATGATAACCTGAAGGTTGAAAGCAGAGATCTTAGTCATTATACAGTAACACGTTTCATTTTTAACAGCAGTATTTATTTATGTTTTTATTTTGCATTGTTCTATGACCAATGCTTTCCATTGAGTTGTCATTCAGAACATTTTTATTTTTAGAACAATAATCAGTACCAGTCACCAGAAAATAAAATCAGTGCGGTTTGGGTAAAGTACAACTTAGGAACCACTGTCTTTTTCCATTTTTTCTATTCACCCATGAAACTAATGATCCAGCTTAGTGCAAATCCAACACAGCTGGTGTCTGTCTGGCTAATAAGTGAAAGATGAAAAGCCAGCTGTTGGGAAAGACTGAGCAAGGTTGTTGCAGTAATATGTGGCTATGAGGTTTGAGGGTTCCTTTAAAGAGCTTTGTTTCTGTCCCTTTGCTTTGTTCTTTGTGCAGTGCCATATTAGTTAGCCTTTTGCTGGTTGTTGTCTGGCTTGACTGTACATTTCACTATTCTGTGGTTGAACCACAAGTCTGCACAGATTTTACTCAAATATTACTGCATTGTAGATCTACACAGAAAAAAAATATTCCATCCAGAAAAAAGTAATACCAGAAAACCTTCCCTCCTTCTGTCCTTATTTCCCAAAAAGTGGTAAGAAATGTGCAGCTCAAAGAGGGACATTTAGCCACATCACAGGGACAGACACTGACAAAAGCAAACAGGCGATCTGGAACAAATGCTGCTCTTTCCCGACTCCCTGTGGTGGCCAGGTTGAAACATGACATCGTCACTTGAGGGAAAAAAGCTTCCCAGCTGACAGAGGAAGGCAGATGTTTGATAGCTACGGCAAAACACAGACAGACAGAAAGATCTCTTGAATGTTCGTGTTTGTTTGACCGTTGAGGGCAAATAACCGTATGAATGAATCACACGTTGTTGATCTATAAATTGTTTACTAAGAGGTTCTCCCAGTTTTGGTGCTAAAATCTTAGGATGAACCCTTTTATTTAGCATTAAAATTATAAAGAAATGAGTGTCCTTGGTGGGTGATGTTTGGGAGGACATGGTCTGTGAATGTCATTCTTCCATGATGCCTATCCTGGTGTCTCCTCATTAGCCTGAAAGGGGTATTTATATATATATATATATGTAAAGGGTCATGATGTCCATGATGATCTGCTCCAATATAACACGCTTTCAGAGTTTCAGTTGTATAAATAAGTGATGCAGAAATTTCATTACTATATAATTAGACACATTTATATAAGTTAGTTTTTTTGAAGCGTGTGATGCTGTTTTCAATGTATAAAATTCATTCACCTTCCAAATGCTTATACTGGTTTCTTGAGTCTCAGGTAGCACAAGGCTGGGCTACACCCTGAATGGACTGCTGGTCCTGTTACAGGACACATACAGACTCGCGATCATACACGCATGTCAAAGGGGCTGCGGGAGGAAACCCGTACGATACAGGCTGAAAATGCAAGCTGCTCACTCAGTCACTGCCTTAATGGCTATCGCACATGGCGCTATAACCCCACACTGTGATGAATTGCCTTGAGAGGCTGGAGCTGAGGCACATTTAGGACACTATCCCAGACAGTTTAGACCCCCTGCAGGTTTCCTACTGCCACAACAGATGCACTGAGGATGCCATTTCACACGCACTTCCCTGGCCCACCTGGAGAATACAAAATGCTATGCCAGGCTGGTATGTGTGGATTACAGTTTGGCGTTTAACACTGTCAGCTCAAGCAAGCAGATCCATAAACTGCCAGACCAGGGACCCAGTGCTGCCATGGGTAACTGGATCTTGAATTTCCTCACTGACAGACCCCAACATGTGCTGAGTGGCGGAAACATCCTCTCGACCCTGATCCTCAGCACTGGCACTCCAGTGTTCTGAACCTGCAGCTCTATTCACTGCTGACACCTGATTGTACAACCAGACTCAGCACCAACTCCATCATAAAGTTTGCTGAAGACACCAACATTGTGGGCCTCATCACAGCATCAATAAGACAGAGAGGAAGTGATGCTGCTGGTGCCAGGTGAGTAACTTGCCTCTTAATGTCTAAGGAGCTCTTTGATACTGATCTCTCCCATCGTTCACCACTTTGCCCTGTCGCTTATCATTTATGGTTATTTTTTGTTAATTCTGTAATACTGCGGCAGCATTCTTCGTATTCTAACTTCTGCGCCTCTTGATATTACTATTTTGCTCTGCCACATATCACTCTACTATCACATGTCAAATGTTGTATAATACAACCGAGGAAATATTAAGAAGCCATTCTATATCGACGTGATTTTCAAAATCCTGGTTTAATCGTGGTTCTGCTGGCAGAAGGCCACACTGACAGCAGGTTGCTTCCAGGTTCAAAATTTCTAAGACGGCAGTACACAACAACAAGATGAAGCTGGAGACACTGGGAATGATCAGAAACCAGTCAGGTGAAGGGCAGAAGCGACATTCTAATGCCAGAAATGACTGTTAAGTTATCCGACAGTTTATTATGAATCGTAGGATGACATCAAGGGACCTTCAAAGGGAAACACTAAGTGCAGGTGTGAAGTGCACTGCTAGGAGGCTCCTGGAAGCAGGACTGAAGTCCCATAAAGCAAGGAAGCAGGCCTTCA
>JAABNX020000110.1:749097-773269 GCA_015163995.2 Mormyrus lacerda | reverse complement strand
ATATATATATATTTGTGTGTGTGTGTGTGTGTGTGTTTATATATATATATATATATATATATATATATATATGTGTGTTTGTGTGTCTGTGTGTGTGTGTGTGTGTGTGTATATATACATATACATGCGTGGGGGTTATGTATATATTACAATGTGAGGATTAAAGGATTAAATGTCCCCACAGTGTGATAAAAACTGATTCTTTTCACCTTGCAGGACATGTTTTCTGCCACTACAAGTGGAAACTCAGTTCTATAAAAATCTATGAGTGCAAGCAAAAAACAAGAAATGCCAAAAATCCTGTATTTTGTGTGGTTACTTATGGTTAAGGTTATCTTGGTGGGTATAGGTTAGGGAGTGTCTGTCTTTGTGTGTCAATCTGTGTATGTCTGTACAGTATGTGTCTGTCTGGATGTTCTCCCTCATCCAAAGGTTCAAAGGCATGCAGGTATGAAGAATAAATTACCTATGATGTGCTGTTTTTCCTACAATAGGTTTCTTACTATCCTGTACCAAATAAACAGTTATGAGAAATGGAGGAATGTAATTGGAAATGCATTGCTGTCAATTTTTAAATATTTACGCATTACGGTTACACAGACAGTTTATGCATGGTATAAACTTCTTCATTAGATAAATATAATATTTATGGATATTTTGATAGTTACCAATGTCTGGCCTTATTTTAACATATTGACATATATGACTTTTTTCATGAAGCTAAGCCTCTGTTTAGTCTCATAATGTGCATTTTAACAATGTGGTGGTGAGGCGCCTCTGTGGTGACATCAAAGGCAGGGTTAGTATTTTTTCCACCCCCTTAGAATTCCACGGCTTATGGGAGCTGCAGCCTGGGACATGTGAGGCGACAGCCATCAATTATGCAGCAGTGTCACCCACCATCAGAAGCCCCCTCCCCCTATGCAGAAGAAGCCCATTGCAGGCCCTTTCCTGTGCTCTTTGCCGGGGGTGTGATATTTTAAGTGATCGCTTGTTGTAGTGTGTTACGACTCTCAAAGCAGGAAGCAGCTCTTCACCATCACCTCCAACTCCAGCAAGAGAGTGAGTCAGCTCATGAAGTTCACAGTACTTTAATAACGAAATGTGTTAGTAGGCATCGATCTGAGCAGACGGATCCTATAGCTGGTGCGGCATCCTAGGTGAGCATCACGACTGGCGCCCCCTGTCTGAGGCAAAGTGAAATTACCTGGCAGAAGTCGGCATCTACTGTAGGTGGTCATAATGAACTGCAGTAACTAAGTTGCAGTAATTAGATATAAATGCAAATATAAAATAGATGTACACTGTTATACTGTTGTTCATTACCCAATATAGTACATATAAAAAGCTTAAAATGGTCTGGGACATGAATGATTATTTTTATCTTTGCTCGTTTTGGAAATTATTGTTCTTTATCTCTCTCAGAATGTATCTATCCAGCATTCTGGGGTGGCTTTCCTGAAAGCAATTGATCTTAGCAAATAATGAACAAGATAACAAACAATGTAAATAAAGAATGAGAGAGGTCAACATGACTTTCCCAAAACCCTTTGTTACCCTTTGTTCATTATACACACTATTCATATATTCATTCATTTATACCCGGATGAAACCCCACACATGTAACCCAGGCGGAGACTTGAACCTGGGTCCCAGAGGTGTGAGGCAACAGTGCAAACCACTGCACCACCATGTCGCCCCCCAGTGGACATATGCAAATATTTACAAACTAATTACAAAATCAATAAAAACACACCAAAGCAACCACAATTAAGATCAAAGTTAATCAACCTATTTGTTAAAAATAATAAAATGGGCTCAAAATGTGATGTTACTTCTTTGTAAAAATGCACAATGGTGAGCAGCAATAGAAAAAGGAAGTGACAATTCTCACCGACATCTTGAGGAGGTGCTCAAAAATATGTTTTAATAAAACAATTACTGCAATGTTGTATAGCATACTACACACCGGTATTCAGGGGGAAATCTTAGGGCTCCATAATCACATCTTTCACATGCCCATAGCACAATCTTTGGTGTGTGGTGTTATACTTCTCCTCAGCCACGGTTTGGGGATTCAACATTGGAGTCAGTAGGTATTTGCTAAGAGGATGCCTGCTGTCTCCCAATAATCAACCACCACCCTTTACCATCTGACACCCTCCAGATATAAGCATCATGTGTACTTCCAGACAACGTGGCAATAATATCCTTGATGGTTGCACATAACTTAGACATTTAGGCTTAGTGCCAAGAACCCCTTTTGATAGATGCATGTGCGATTCAAGGGGCTGCAAGTACTGTATGAATAGGGTCAAGGGTTCAATCCATTGCACCAACAATGCTCGATATGCCTGCATGAAAACCACGTTTAGTGTCGTAAGGCATCCTATCCTGCTGGACATTGCATGTTGCTGTGTGCATGGTTCCTCTTTTAAATTGATGTTGCACTAGACCTAGGGTGCTCATCATTTCACCCCAGGCCAGCCTATATTTCTCTATGAATTGTTCATTACTGATAGTCCACGGAGTTCATTGCCATCCGCAAAATAGTAGACTAGCAACTTGGCTTCCTGGATGACACTGTCTTAAACGTTGTCTTCAGCTGACTTGCACAGTTCTGTGGTTTTGCTGGTCGTGAGGGGTTTTTCACCTTCCCATTTCAAAGGATGTGACTGAACAACAGGCAATTTTGATTGGTTAGTTCATTATGTAGCCTTCCAGTGTTGTTCAGAATTGTTTGATTCGATGTTGAATCGAAATGACAGTAAGAAGAATTTAATTAATTTCAATTCAAAGCAATTCAATGCAATCATACAACACATGAATGTCATTTAACCTAGCATAATGTAAATAATTACATAATCAATTTACTTTCAATATGATAAATGTTCATATTCACCACATATATGTACTAGTGATATATTTGCATGATTGTAAGATAAAAAAGAATGTTTATCACTTTTTCTGCCAATATATGCTATGATTAGTGAAGTGATATTTGAGATCAAACTTTGAGTCGGCATTTCAGCCTCAAACAACAAACCAACCAACGCTGTAGCATGTCACTGTGTTTATATGTAGAAGGTGTTCCAGTCACTTGATGGGCACGTTCTGTTTCAACTGTTTTGAGGGAGCTCGATATCAAACATACATACAGTATACAACCATTTGTGAATAAATATTGCAAAAATATCAGTTGTCTTCCTGATAAATAGAAGCTGTGTCTTGTTGTTGTTTCTAGTAGAACTCCAGCCAATTTTTGACTGTTTCTATCCATTTATATACAGGTTTATAATAAATAAATTCTAAAATAAATATTTTGGTAAAACTTTCTATGAGACCCATATTCATGAAGCCTAATAACTGTTCTTATAATTCACTGCAACATTCATGAAGCATTTTGGACACAGCTTTATAAAGGCATAACACATTATAGCCATGTTTCATATGCTTTATGAATGTTCTATGAAGGTCTCATCTATAGTGCATTATGAATACCGTCATAATGCATAATAATGGTCTGTATAAGAATTAATGATGCTTTGTGCTGCATTATGTAGGTATTAATAGCACAATGTAGATGAGACAAAGCATTCATGATGCATAATACACATGACTATTATGGGTATAATCACTATAATGTTATACCTTTTTATGAATAGTTATAGCCATGCCTACAGTATAATACTTTATGAATGTATTATGAAAGTACGTATAATATAATATAATGACTGCATTTAGTAAAGTGTTAACAATATTTTTTTCCCAGAAGGGTGTGTGGGTCATTGCAGAAGAAAATATGTGCCTTGTTTTCCATCTAGTGTGAATGATATTGATATTTTATGGATGATTAGAGGTGCTTTTTCATGGAAAATGTTTAAAATATATTCCTTGTTATGCACAGGATTACTCTGGAATATTTAAGCGCACAAAGCTGCAACTTGGACGAGCAGATTGAGTAAGTTCTCTCAGTTGCAAAGATATGCGATTCATGACTGTGTGTTATACCTATCCAAAGTCACAAGACTGAGATTAATGGATGCGAAAATCAATGCATTTTGCGTTTGTCAGGTTCTATGGGGTAACAAACAGCTGAATCTTGAGGTATTTTGATGAGTGTTGAATAAAACCTTGAGTCCTCTATGCCTGAGACAACAAAAACCAACAAAACCAAGTCAAAATAAAGTCAATTCGAAGTTGAGACCAAGGCTGCAAAAAAGTGATCTCTAGACCAAGACCAGTCTCAAGTACTACAATACTAATTGTGACTGACATACATCACAAAGTGATTCTGGACAGGTTTACACAATCAGAGAGGGTCATGCACTTGACTTTTTGAGTGTTTCCTAAAGCATACGGGTAAAAGAAGGGCTTCCAGGTCTGCTGAAGGCAGACAATCACACAGCAAAGAGGCAATTACTTTAAGGACATCCACTCACTGATTGCAAAGGAGAGGCATTTGAAGTGCCAAGAACGTCCTGAATGGGTCAAGTAGGGGTCTCCTCCACTCTGGTTAGCCCCAGGAGCCTGACTGGTGAAAGAAATCCCACTGTCACTCAGTGTGAAAAACTCAAAATGATGTTTAAATAATCTTCCTGTTTGTGTAAAATTACATTATCAAAGTGTGTTAGCTTAGCCATTTCAAACACTCTCCTAAAGTCACCCCAGTATTTGCAATAGCCATTCAATACACCCATGTATTTTTCCATACCACACCCAGTTTGACTAAACAGTAAAGACTAAGTATCCATGGCAAGGACTAGCGGATACACCAGGAACAACTAGAAACTAGAAAACAGAAATAATCACAATAAACCAGGAGAAACTGCAGAACAAGGAAAGAAGAAATAAATATTAGAGAACAAAAATCCAAAAATGGAAAATATACTAGGGACTAGGCACAGTGGGACTTAAGGGCAAGAAACAGGGAAGCGGACAGGATGGCCAGTGACACCTGCTGGCCAAACGAGATGGGACACGAGGGGCAGGGTTGGACAGGCGCTGAACCTGACAATTATAATCTATACTGTTTCTAATTCCCTTTTCTAATTGACTTTGGCACATTATTCTACTTCCTTGGAAGAGAATTTACATCACAAACAAGACATTTTATAACCAATTTGTTATATATGGTCAACATTTCAAGACCAAAAGTGTTGGGAATACTGTACCTCAGTGAAAAACAGTTGTAAACATACAGCATGTAAAACATTTGAAAGGTTCCGATATATAATGCAATATACCTTTAATGCTGCAATGACAATATCATCAATTCATGGTTATGAAGGAAAATGGGTGCAGTGATGTCACAAGTACTGTGTCTAAGACTCAACACAGTCATTCACATTTAGTGTCTTTGCCAAAACAGATTATGGAAAAAATTTACTTTCCATTTCTGTGTTGTAATCTTCATTTTCTATCTGCAGAAGAAACAATATGACATGGTTTATGTGACTGTTCTCTTCCATAATTAATTTTTTTACAGCCTCACCCAATTACTGTAGTAAACTTTTGTGAAATTAAATTTCTCCAATTTTGCCATTTCATTCTGTGTTCTCTTACTTACTAGCACATTGACAGCATGCATAGGAATAAAAAGTACGGCTCTTTTTTCTTCTTTTAATATGACAAGTACCAAATGAGGCGCTGTATCCAGCCAGTGATTTATTGTATAATGCATCTAATCACCCGCAGTCTCCCTAGAATCTGCCTTCCCTGCAGAACTACCCTAAATAGGGTCTCCCTATTACAGTCCTCCTGAAGAGAGCCATTCATTGAAGAAAACAGAAATAAAATGCACCTCGTATTTTATTATTAATGCTGCATATAAGTCATTATTCACAATAACGATTTTGCTTCCGTAACAAATAGGACATATAAGTTACAACATGCATGCCAAGTACCCCCGTAAAAAGAAGACTATAAGGACTAGGTCAATGCCTTCTGTCAAAACAGCATAGTATTTATATATTATATATTCCAGCAATTTGCATTTAATGTTATAATTTAACTAATATATCCAAAGCTTACACTGAATACTTTCATTAGCAATGTCTAACAGTAGGGGTCATTTCTAAATATTACAGTGAACATTAAAGTGAATTTGCAAATCTTTTGAAATATAGTATTTGGGTTTTCTGTACTGACCTTCTCTCGTCCACAATTTTAACATTATTTATAAAACATGATATATGTGTACTGCCCCTAACTAGAAACCAGTTTATAGGGAAAAAAACTACCAAAAAAATCATGTTTTTCATGAGATCTGCACCAAAAGTTGACGTGTAAAATACTGGTTTTTACTGAGTGTCCCTGTGTTTCTTTAATACTACATCTATCCATCGGCCATAAGGTATGACATTCTTTCTCAGTCATTCTTTTTACAATGTCTGTCACAGTAAATCTGTGTTTGGATACATATGGAGGAGACTGTTAGTCACACTTATGTTATATTCAGGGATTGCAGGTTAATTTACTAACATCCATCTCTCCATTTTCTATACCTGCTTGTCCAAATCTCATTTAATAAGCTGGAATTCACATATCTTCTGCTATTTCATGTGAAAGAGCTACCCTGTGTGGAAGCACATCCTACAAGAGGCATGGGCATGTGGGTCCCTGCCTGTGACCCGCTATGTCACCAGGCTGCGTTTAATTGGCTATTTCACTCCCAATAAATGTACAAGCTCTGAGGAGTGAAGCTGGGGGCCGGAGCTGGAGGAAGCAGGAGACAGAGAGACCAGCTCACTGAAGGACGTCATACTGAAGGGAGAGAATACAGCGTTACCACTCCTGAAGACTAATTATGCCTGTCCTTCATGCAGGGTGACCTTTACTAATGAGCAGAGAGATTAAAATCTCTGGGTGACCTTGAGGGCACCGATAATTGTACAGTTTCCTAAACAAATGGAAAGGATTGGTTCTATGAACTGGGCTCGTTCTTTTCTAGGAGAATTTTTGTGTTCATTCACCACAAAATGTCTCCATCCCTCTATGTTGCCTACTTACAGTATATTCCCTTCCAATGGCATTCCACTCAGTTGTTTTCAGTTGTGTGAAAAGATTTTTAGTTAAGTGAAACAGCAGGGGATAAAATAGTGATGGTTAAATATTAAAATGGCACGAAGAAAAACAGAATAAAACAAAGTTCTTTCCATTAGAAATGCCTGCCAGGGCAGGTATGATCCCCTGGTGACAGTGCTGTCCTCTCAGAAGATGCCACGCTGGGAAATCGCCCATCCTACCCGGATACACCACTGCTTTGTCCTCTTCTAGTTGTTCTTATATGTAAACTGGGACATGGAGATTGACATATGACTTGTAAACTAGTCTAAAGCTGTTTTCAACCAGGTTAAAACCATTATTGTTTTGTGCATGGGAGATGAGGGAGGAAAGCTTATACTGAAGTATGCTAAGTGGTCTGCTGGGAAATCACAAGCCGGCTTTTGAAGCTGAATCTTCCCTAGACAATTTTGTTTAAAGTTAAAACATGTATCAAGGGTGCCAAGAATGTGCTTGTGTTTAGTTTTGTATTAACTTTAAATTTTGCATTGTAGGCTCTGAAAATAATTATCTACCTTTTCCAATCTAAGAGATTCTTCCAAGTGAGTTCTGTGCATTTGCTTTGTCTTATTATGTCAATTACATGGACTCTTAGTCCACGGTAATCTATTCTGATTAATAGCTTCACAGAACTGACTTGCAGCTAAACCAACATGACATCACAAGGCTCAGCACTTCTTATGCAGAAATCGGGAATGCAATGCTGATGCATTAATAGCATTTCTCAAAACAGGGACCCCGAGCACATAGGTCAAGATACACTTATTGGCTTTCCCTACTAGAGTACTAAACAAAACACCCCAAATTGGCCCATCTATCCACAATGAATAGGAACAGGAAGAAGTAGCCATGAAAGCGGAAGTGGGGCCATAACAAAAGCAGGGTAACCGAGACAAACAAAAAGACAAGACACCTGGTTCTCTATCACGAAGGTGGAGAAAAGATGCTAGCACTCTACAATCCTTGGACCCTGACAGACACTGGCATCCGAAGCCACAATGCCACTGTCGGTAACTACGTTTACATGCACAGCTTAGTCGAGTTACGGTTATAGCTCGACTGCGCCATTTAATCGTATTATTGCCCTTGTCCCAGTATACATGCATAAGAGGGGAATTGAATCATTGAGTAAAGTGTGATCAACTCCACTACAATAGGTGACAAAATGACACAAGGTTTAATTGCGATCTGGTCGGAAGAACAGGATAGCATAACAAGAAACAAAGTATTTTGTATAATATACTATGACAGCACGATACAGGCCCGGAGTGGCTAATCGGGAGGGCCGGGACAATTCACGGTGGGCTGGTCTGATGTTTTGGCCGCCGTTCTCTCTTTTTTTCTTTTTTTGGGGCTGGTGTTCAGTCACGGCACTCGGTTTATCACGTACGCTGCAACCGCCGCCCCCGGGCCGCCTCCGCCTCCACTGACAGCTCTCGTGTTTTGTTTTTTTTTGTAGACGTACCCAGACCTGACACGTCACTGCACTCGGTCAGTGGTGTTTGAAAGATGGAAGGTAGAAAGAGCAAGGGATGGCGGGGAGAAGGCTGTAATTTAACAGAGGAAAGCTCTGGAAACAGACGCAGCTAAATGTGCAAAAGTTGAACTTAAAAAAAAAAAAGCTCGCAGTTTGTAACATCAAACACAAGGCAAGATGTTGAACTTTGCCTGCAAACCACCGTTCAAGTTAATCAATTATCAAGTCAATGAATTGTGTGGCGTTGTGGCATATAAAATAACGTCATATAAGTTAAATAATAGTATGATGTGATGCCGCATAACTGGGGAACTTTGCAGTCCAGCACCAAGCACCAGCCATGAGCCCACAAGTCCAGAGTGAGCAGGTAGGGTTACTCAGAGTGAATATTATTACAATTAATATAATGAAGAGTATAGCGTAGACCTGCTATATATGAAAAGTGCCCTAAGATGTTGGATGATTCAGCACTACATTAATGAAACCGACCTGGATTGATCAGAAGACTTTGTAAAAAGAGGAGAATTATGCTGAGAATTTTGATTATTTTAAAATGTTATTTAGTGTCGGAAGCAGAGCCAGGTGCCAAGAGTGATGAGGGGATTGTTCCTGTTTGTATGGAAGGAACAGGTGAGCTGTTGTAACGGAGTGTGTGAATAAGCAAGCATTAGTTCCGATATAACCACTTTCTATGCCTAAACAATGATAGTGACCTGTTATATTTTTTATCATTAAAAGTAAGATAGTAAATACACAAAGCCCACAATCAAAAGGAAATAGGATGGAACTAATATGAAATAAGCCTGCATATTTTACCATTGGAAATATCTTAATTGGTTAAGTTGAAATGTGTTTTCCATATCAAACGTGCTAAAGCTTTATAGATTATTGTTTTCCTTTCAGAGGAAAAAGATGATAGTGTTATTATAAAGTGCAACAATTTTTATTTTTATTTAATATTTTGATTTATTCTTATTTCATTTTTTAGCTTTGGATATCTGCAAACATTTATTTGAACAGAATGTAGATTCTGATACTGTTGAAAAGGATGTATTGTAAAGAATAATGTTGGAGATGTGCCTCATGCTGAAATAAATCTACATTGTGATGCAACCCTGACTTGCACTCAATTGGAAATATTTTAGAAAAATACACTGAATTACAAGGCTTTATAGAACAGTGCACTATTGTAGACTTAACATGTAAGGTTATAATTACATGATTTTAATAATAATAGGTTGTGATCTAAAGTGGGCCGGCCTGAGGCATGAAACTCCAGGACTGAAAATGAGTCCCACTCTGACACGATATTAGACATTTTTGAGATATTGCAATGTGATTTTGTTGTAATAAACCTGTCTAGGAGAAATTTAAACAGCAAGGATGAAAAATGATTATGATTGTTTCAGAGAATGCATGCAGCGCTCATGGAAAAGCAGTGGAGGTAAACTGTAAACTTATTTTTAAATGAATAATTATTAAAACTGCAGAACTTGCTAGGTTTTTTTCCATAACATGTGTTGTTGGTATTAATATCGCACATTGTCCAGTCCTACTACAGCCATTTTTCAAATTCAGTACAAAAAACCCTACCTTGCGTTGTAATGTCATTCGGCACAGTACCAGTCTTTATACCTTTCAGTGCCGTACTTTTGATTTGATACCTGTGGACCATGCATAAAACACCTAGTTCAATTGTAGACCAATTGAGTGTATACATGCAGGAGTAAATCAATTCCCAATCTCATTATCTGGGTGTCTTAGTCTGATTTAGAGAAATTCAATTTAGTTCGCTTTCAGTCAGACTAAGACGTTTACATGCACTGTAAGAGTCCCTTTTTAGTTGGACTAAAACACAATAATTCGATTTTCTTACTGTGCACGTAAGTGAACTGAGTGCCAGCAACCCTGACCCGGGACTAAAATACCAACCAACCACACAATCTAGACTCTGAACCAACTATTGCCTCAGAGCAGGATCACACAGACTAGGCTCAACTATCGGATTAAAAAAATAGGACAGGTGTGACAGAACCCTGTAACTGTATTTAGAAGGGGGATGACGTGACGGATCAACAAAAGAGATCCATGAATGGTCATAACTTCAGCCACCAATCATTCTGTATTATTATCCTGAGCATATTTTCATCCAGGGGTTATGGATGATTAATCATTCAAGCCCAGCATTTCATAGTATAAGGAAGCACATTAAGCATATACCAGTCCTCTACAACAACAAAGCACCCCTTCCAAAAACAGGAGTGATTCAGAATCGAAGAAGGTTATAAATAGGAGTCTAGATTTCCCATTTCAGAAGCTTGCACGTGCAACAGTGCTTAATGGATTAAACAAAATGTAATTATAAAACAACACCATGAGTGATTATCTTGGCTGGTCTAATAGCTGGTGATGAATAGAGTGCCTTGGCCCCATGGAAACAATGCGATTTGTTTTGCTTCTTCTGGGAATCATGCTTTCATCTGTATTAATGAAGCATGCCAAGAGGTACATGCCCATAACAAGACATTAAGAGCAATTCCATCAAAATGCATTCATACTCACTGTGTAGCACCGTTGCATTAGTTCACTGCATTACTTCGATTTTCCATTCAGATTCATATTTCTTGGGAAATTGAAAATGGTACCAATAAATGTATTGTTTTTCACTGCACCAGGTACTGAACTTTTGGTAAAAATATCGGTACAGGCCATTTTCCTTTGATTTCGACCTCAGTACCAGTACCGATGTACTGAACCCTTTGGAGTACTCATTTTCTACTTTGGTGCTTGGGGTTGGGACTTGCAAATGTGATTATTGTTGACTAATTATGCAAATTGTCAGGATTCGCGGTGGACGAGCAGGTATGCAGCAACAGAAGATGAGGCTGGCAGGCAGGATGATGGGCAAAGAGGGTTTAATAGGGAAGACAGGGTAGACAGCGATACACATTACATTAATGACCGACAACCGACTGAGGAAGACATGGACTAATATACATGAAACAAGCTGAATTAACAGGGAACAGCTGGGTACAATCGGGGAAGCACACATGGATGATGAGGGGTGTGGCACACATGAGGAATGGACGAGCAGGTCATGACAAAACCCCCCCCAAAGGTGCACACTCTGGGCACGCCTCAGGGGAGGTGACGGAGGAGACGAGACCAAGGAGAACAGGACCTTAAAAGCAAAAGCTAGACAATCACCGGGGCACAGGGAACAAGACAGCAAAACTGGCACAGAGGCAGAAACCACGACAAGATCTGACACAGAACAGGGAACACAGACAGGCAGATCAAAAAAGGAGCCAAGAAGGGCACAAAGAACGGAGGAACAAAAGGCCCAGGAGTGAACAGAGGCATGACATGGGGACGAGGAGCAGAGACAGGCGGGACACAGGGTCGAGGAGCAAATGGAGGAAGCTAAACAGGAAAGGTCGGGGAACAAAGGGGAGCCCAAGGGAGCCAAGGCGGGTGATGGGCGGCGGCTGAAGGAGCCGCAGGCAACAGGGAGGCAGGAGCAAGAGGGGACCACAAAGAGGACAAGGAGACAGACGGAGGGACCGACAGAGGAGATAAGGAGGGAGTAGGAGGGGAAACTGGCGCAGGCAAGCATGAGGGGGAAGCCGCAGCAGGCGACGGCACACATACATGGTGGGGGATTTGCGGAAGCTAATTACATACGAGAATAGACCGGGTACACACAAGACATACTGTAGGTAAACACACATGCAACAATAAGGTATTAAATATTAACAACAACAGCAATAACACAACAAGGGCTATTTACAACTGCACACTACAATACTGTGCTACATTACAAAAAACTGCGATAAAGATAGAGTGAAGCTGCAAAAGTCGAAGCGCGAAGGACAATGTATAGGAGAATCCAGAAGACGTGTGTGCATAGCTGTCACTACTGAACTTGTTACACTTACCGAAAATGCTCAACTTCCGCCACTACGCATGCACACATTTATCACGCATGTGTTCACAAAACCACATTTTCCGGCACTTCTTCATTACATATTGTTCATGCTTTTGTATTACACATGCATAATGTACACTTCCACAGGCTCAATACTGCGCATGTATTCACATTTTGCAGCAGACCATAATTTTGTGATTCAGTGAGTGGACGTTGTGTATCCTCATGCATTGATCACATATTGTCAGATGGGTCATTGATGTTTATATTTGTAGTTCAGCCACTTTATTGTGGTGTTTACACCATTTTGCGTTGCCGATTGTAATATTTGCATCTCCGCGCATGTTGCTTTTAGCGTCTGACAGAAATTTTACGTATGGTTTTCCTCGTGGTATTGCTGAATAAATTTTTTTAGAAAACGTAATGAAATCCCTCTCCTTGGATTGCCACCTTATCGTGGTGAAGGGGTTTATGTGCCGCAGTGAACCTGGGAGCTACTGTATGTTGTTGGGGGCAATGTCAGGGGTTCAGTGCAATGTGGATGGGGTGGCGGCCAAGGGAGGCCCTGGTGGTCCGATCCCCAGCTGACAAAACTGGCTGTCGGGACATGGAATGTCACCTCTCTGGTGGGGAAGGAGCCTGAGCTTGTGCGTGAGGTTGAGAGTTACTGACTAGATATAGTTGGGCTCACCTCAACGCATAGCTTGGGTTTTGGAACCAATCACCTGGAGAGGGGCTGGACGTTCTTTTCTCATGGAGTTGTGGCAGGTGAGCGATGCTGGACTGGGGTGGGGCTACTGGTGGCCCCACAGCTCAGTGCATTAACATCGGAGTTTTACCCCGGTGAACAAGAAGGCTGTTTCCCTGCACCTTCAGGTCAGGGATAGGTCTCTGACTGTCATCTGCACTTGTGCCCCGGATGTCGGTTCAGAGTACCCAGCCTTCTTGGATTGCCTTAGTGGTATGCTGGTTGGCATGTCACGATCGGATTCCATCGCTCACGTTGGCAATGATAGTGTGACCTGGAAGGGGGTGATTGAGAGGAACGGCCTCCCTGATCTGAACCCGAGTGGTGTTTTGTTATTGAACTTCTGTGCAATGCATGGTTTGTCTATAACAAACACCATGTTCGAGCATAAGAGTGTCCATAAGTGGACATGGTACGAACCGAACATGCCCGGGATTACAGGTCAACTGATCACCACCTGGTGGTGAGTTGGCTCAGGTGGCGGGGGAGGAGGCCGGTCAGACCTGGTAGGCCCAAGCGCATAGTGAGGGTCTGCTGGGAACGTCTGGCAGAGGCTCCTGTTCACTGGAGATATAACTCGCACCTCTGGCAAAATTCCAACTACATACCGGGGGAGGTTGGGGACATTGAGTCTGAATGGGCACTGCTCTGGACCTCCATTGTGGAAGCGGCCGTACGGAGCTGTGACTGCAGGGTCGTTGGTGCCAGTCATGGTGGTAACCCCCCTATCCGATGGTGGACACCAGAGGTGAGGGTGGCTGTCAAGCTGAAGAAGGAGGCTTACCGGGAATTATTAGCCCGGGGGACTCTGGAAGCAGCTGACGGGTACCGGCAGGCCAAGCAGAACGCGGCTCGGGCAGTCGCAGAAGCAAAAACCTGGGTGTGGGAGGAGTTCGGTGAGGCCATGGAAAGTGACTTTCAATCGGCATCAAAAAGGTTCTGGCAAATCATCCAGAATATCAGGAGGGGAAACAGCTCCTAGTTCCTAACGTTTATAGTGGAGAGGGGGCGCTGTTGACCTCACCCGGATGTGGAAGGAATACTTTGAGGACCTCCTCAACCCTGCCTCAGATACATCTACGCACACTGCCTTTGAGACATCTGAGGGCACAGAGCCTCGGGATGATGAGGGGGGGGGGGCTTGCCCATCACTGGGGCTGAGGTGGCCAGGGTAGTTCGTGAGCTGTGCAGTGGCCGGGCCCTGGGGGTGGACGAGATCCGCCGAAGTACCTGAAGGCTCTGGATTTTGTGGGGCTATCGTGGCTGACACACCTTCACAACAGGGACAGTGCCACTGGATTGGCAGACTGGGGTGGTGGTGGTCCCCTTATTCAAAAAGGGGGACCAGAGGGTGTGTTCCAACTACAGGGGGATCACACTTCTCAGCCTACCTGGGAAAGTCTATTCCGGGGTACTGGACAGGAGGGTGAGATCGATAGTCGAATCTCTGATTCAGGAGGAACAATGCAGTTTTCGTCCTGGCCGTGGAACACTGGACCAGCTTTATACCCTTGCGAGGGTGCTAGAGAGGGCCTAGGAATTTGCCTATCCTGTCTACATGTGTTTTGTGGATTTGGAAAAGGCTTACGACTGGGTTCTACGAGGTGCTCTGTGGGGGGTGCTTCAGGAGTATGGGGTCCACTGTTGTGGGTGATTCGGTCCCTGTACGAGCGGAGCAGAAGCTTGGTCCGCATTGCCGGTAATAATTTGGACGTGTTCCCAGTGCGGATTGGGCTCCCCCAGGGCTGCCCTTTGTCATCAGTCCTGTTTATAATATTTATGGACAGGATTTCTAGGCGCAGCCAGGGTGTTGAGGGTGTCCAGTTTGGTGGCCTCAGGATTGCCTCGCTGCTTTTTGCAGACAATGTCGTCCTGTTAGCTTCATCTGCTGGGGATCTCCAGCGTGCTCTGGGGCGGGAATGAGAATTAGCACCTCCAATCTGAGACCATAGTTTTCAGCTGGAAACGGGTGGATTGCCCTCTTCGGTTCAGGGAAGATATACTGCCTCAAGTGGAGAAGTTCAAGTATTTTGGGGTCTTGTTCACGAGTAAGGGTAGGCGAGATCGGGAGCTGGATAGACAAATCGGAGCAGCGTCTACAGTTTTGCAGGCGCTTAACCGGTTCGTCGTGGCTAAGAAAGAACTCCCTCCTTGTCCCCTCTGGCTCTCCCTCGTCCCGTCCCCTTGGCCCCTGTGGGGTTCTCTCCGGCCTCCCTCCCACCTGCGGCCCCTCCAGCCACTGCCCGTCGCCCGCCTGGGTTCTCTCGGGCTCCCCTTTGTCCCCCGTCCATTCCTGTCTGGTCTCCCTTGTTTGCTCCTCGTCCCTTTGTTCCTCCTGTACCTGTTCCTTGTCCCTCTGTCTCTCCTGTGTTCACTCCTCCCCCTGTGGTTCCTCTGTTCTCTGTGCCCTCTGTGTCTCCCGTTCAGGTGTGCCTGTCTGCGTTCCCTGTTCTTTGTCTGGTACTGTCTTTCTTCTTGTCCCTGTTCCTGTTCTGTGTCTCTGTCCTGTTTCTGGTCTGCAGTGAATGGTTTTTGCTTTTATCTTTCAGGTTCCGTTTCCCTCGTCTCGTCCGTCGCCTCCCCTTGGGCGCCCGGTGTGCGCGCCTTTGGGGGGGGTTCTGTCACACCCAGTTCCATCCGATCCTCCTGTGTGCCACGCCCACCTTGTTACCTCGTGTTAATGCCCGATTGTTCCCACCTGACACCTGAGACAGTTTGTGTCTCAGTCTGTGTTCTCCAGATCCGTCATTGTAATGTCGCGTGTTTGTTACTCTGACCCATTAAAACCCTCGTTGCCCGTTCTCCTGCCTGCCTGCTTGCTTCATTGCTCACCTGCTCGTCCCCGGCCAGATGTGACAAGCAGGCTAACATCCATTGTTAACAATAACATGTTAACCACAGTTGGCATGAGCTTTGAAAAATAGAAAGTAACGTTACGTTAATGTCTTTACTTACCTCAGTGTCATTGTGGAATGCCTTGAGATGTCTTTTAAGGTTTGTGGTGTCTTTTCCTGATATTTTTTGGCCGCATTTCTCCCCATTTTTTTTGACCAGACATTCTGTTTTCTTTTCCACTTTACAGGAAGTGTGTCTAAAGGTTGCTTCTTTTTCTCCCAGTCATGTGCTAACCCACCACTGAAATCTAAAAAATGCCGCGAAGATATATTGAGGAAGTGACACCATCTGTGCACCGAAAGGGAGACACAGGAAACAGAAATACTGCATAATAATAATAACGCGATTAAACGAGAGGAAATAATGTCTCGTCTTGTTTTTGTCAACGAAAATGAAGAGACATTTTAGTATCTTTAGTCATTAATCATTTGTCTCGTTTTTATTTGTCAGCAATATTACATGATATATTTCGTTATAGTTATCGTCACATGACCAACATTTATGTTGCGTCTCGTCTCCATTACGTCAAAAAGGTTGACAAAGATATTTTGTTGATGAAAACAACACTGGTAAGAACAATACGTGCTTTCACGTCAGAGTCTCCAAAAGTCTCCAATAGCATCAAAAAAAGTCTCTAGATTTGTTGCTTTTTTGAAAATAAGTCACTAGAGGGATCTAAAAACTCACCAAATATTGCAATAAAATCACTTGGCAAAACTGCCTCTCGCTGTTGACGTTCTCTAACGATAACTTCAGCAACAGTCAATGAATTGGGATTTGATGCCGTAAAAGCATGCCTCCTCGCAGAAGTTGTAACATTTTTATAGATTTTTAACATCAACCTTCGCTGATCTGAGACTAGTTTGTACCAGACCTGCGTTCTCATGAAGGAAGCAAGAAGGGAGGTTGGGTTGCAGTATACGTAAAAGAAAACTTGCAGGCAAGGGAGCTCACTGATAAAAATAATAGTACAGAAGCTGTATGGGTAAAACTAGATGCTAAAAACTCAAATAACGGAGGAGGAACAGGAGGAACAGAGAGACAAGGGGCAGAAACAGGCGGGACGAAGGGAGACCAAACAGGCAGGGACGGAGGACAAAGGGGAGCCCGAGGGAGCCCAAATGGGCGACGGGTGGCAGCCAAAGGGGCCGCAGGGGAGAGGGAGAAGGGAGGCGCAGGGGACAACACAGGGGCCACGGAAACAGGACGAGGGAGAGAGAGAGGGGACATGGAGGGAGCAGGAGGGACCAGCGGCGTAGGTGGGTAGGAGGGGGAAGCCACCACTGGCGATGCCGTAGCCGGAGCCCGGGAAGGCGCCGTCTGACGCCTAGGCGGAGCAGGGGGGCCCGGAGGCGGTCGACACGGCACCGGACGCGATGTCGAATACCGGCACCGAGGTACCGGGGGAGGACCCACAGGCGACCGCCGACCCCGGAGCCCCAGTCAAGGCTCGTGAGGGTGAGCCAGGGGGCAGGGCGGGCGGGACCCGGGACCAACGCCCGTGTCCTCGTCCCTTACAGGACACTGACAGGCGGGATCCCACTGGGCATGGGTCCTGGAAGGGCCTGGGAGCGGGAGTCCAAAGGAAGGTCCCTGAGGGGTCCCAGTCCATGACCTCCTCGGGGGCCGAAGTCCGAGTCTCTGGCGCTGCTACCGCAGGTGGAGGCGCGGGCTGGACGGGCTGGTCCAGTAAGCAGGGCTGGACGGGCTGGTCCGGCGTGCAGGGCTGGACGGGCTGGTCAGGCTCAAGCGAGCGGACAGCTGGGGGCATGGCGGCAGCCATTTCGGGCGTGCGGCCAGCAGTGGGCTCCTCGGCTGCAGGCGTGTGGGCGGCAAGGGGCCCTCACCTTCCTGATGCCCCCTTGGCCGAGACGCTCGTGCCTGTAAAAGTAGTTCTCCAGAGGAGGGGGCTTCTCCCAGGCAGGGCTGCTTGGGTAAGCGGCCAGGGCATCCTCCTACGCTGGCAATAGGGAGCAGGCTCCCAGGAAGAGCGTCGAGGCGGTTGTCTTCTCCCTTTTTCCTCTTCGTCTCTTCTTCCGGCGGCTGGGACAGGTCGACGGAGGTGGGGTTACCTCCGAAACGGTGAGCGGTCGCAGTCGCTTCTCCACAAAGCTCTCGACCAGCTGCCGAGGTTTTCGCGCACATCCGCAATTGCTTGTGCGCCCATGAGCGGAGTCATCTCCTGCAGGAGGAGATCACTCTGGATGCCTAGCTGTCGGAGTCCAGGATCCTCTTGGACCTCCGGTTGCGATAGCCAGGACAGCACCTCGTCCTGCAGCTTGAGGCGGCTGTCCTCCAGCTGCGAAGGTGCGTTTTCGTGCGTTTCGTTTGCGTCATTCTGTCACGATCGGTGCGCAGGTAAGCCGGAAAGCAGGCGAACGGAGCCGGATGAATGAAGAAAACGGGGGTTTATTTGGGACAGGTCGGGTACTCCACAAGCAATGACGACAATACACATGACATTCTAATGACGGATCTCACGTACTGGGGAAAGACGCGGACTAAATACACAGGTAGGTCAGGAATTAACAGGACACAGGTGATCACGATCAGGGCATCACACGTGGAAATGAGGTGGGCATGGCACACGGGAGGATTGTACGGAGCGGATCATGACAATTGCATAGAACTTAAAATATAGTTCATAAAAGATATGATTATTTCTTATTTTATATATACGGTGATTTGGAACATATAGTCACCGAGTCATGTCGCTAGTAAGGATTACCTCTTGGTTAATTGCCCCCGTACCACTAGTACTCACAACACACTCGTGCTGCCCGTCGCCCCACTGGCTCCTAATATGCACAGTGGGCACGCGCGCACACACACGAACACACACACACTCCCCGACACGCTATGTACAAAAATAAACATTCAATGCTAAACGTGACTTAACAACATAGCATATTTTTATACAACACAAGCAACTACAGAGAACTATTGACAGTCCAACCTGCAACGCTGCCTGCCAGTAGCTTAGTGTATTCCATATAAATACATTTCTGTTTCAAAGTGTTTTGTTGTGGCAGGAACATGGTTCCTTGCTTTGTTCTCCTCTTTTTTGAATGTTTATAATGCAGTTGTGCAATCAGTTTATTAAATGTTGATTGGAATTCATTTGGGTCGGATGGTGGGAATGAAGACGTTTGGGATATAAACATTATGATGGGGGTTCTTGACAGTGTGTAGGTCAAATAGTTTTCACCCCTCTGTAAACTTTTCCAGTCATACTTAAAGAATGACAGTACAGTACAGAATGTAATTGCCATTTCAGATTGCTCACTAATTTATTAATTTGCAGCGGTGGGTAATGAAGCAGCAATGATAAACCGCTTAGAAAGCTAAATGGGTGCGGAGGTTATCTGACAAGACTTGTCTAAAATCAGCAATACTACTCAAGAAAGGCAAGCGACTGTTGTAGTTCATTTTTCAGTTCCGTTATCAAAATGGGTGCATTCAACTTCACGCAGCCTTTAGGTGCCCAATCACTGCATGATTGGTTCCACGCATTTGCTGGCCAATCGGTCCCAGGTCGTAAAAGCCTGTCGTACGAGACTTTACACACACAGCATAGTCAGATCCACACTCTCTGTCATGTCGAGTTACTGCGTTCGAAGCCAGCAAAGATGTCCGTGTTTTATGCAGCCTTTTATCAGTATCTCGAGAACCGATGAATTTATAGAACGTATATATATAAACCAAATATATGTGATTGACTGGAAGGTTAACTTACAGTGCTGTCACCTTTTACAATATACATGACTGCCTGTGAATGCTCTCAAAAATTATATAGCAGTAAAGATTCGCTATAAACGGTTTGTTCCAGAAACGAGCTGTCTGCCGTTAAGCGTGGGATCAATCGGCCAGCAACATGGCGGCATATGCGCGGAACCGATCCTGCAGCCGGCACAGATAGGGCACCTACACAGCCGCTTACAGCACTGGCTTAAAGCAATGCATTCTGTTTCTAATGCAATGCATCATGGTCAGAAACCCTCACATGGTACAAAAACCTTGCAAGAGCCAAACCTAGGGGAGAAAAGAAAATTTAACAAAACACTGGGGACCAGAAAAGCAAACAAGTAATTAAATAGATAAGGCTGGTTTACCACTAAATAGATAAGGCTGGTGTCGACAAAGAGTTTACCCGCTACAACCAAGCGGAAAAAGTTTGTGTCGACATTTGGAAAATTTTAGCATTAAACAAAGTTTCTATCACACGCTTTTTAACGTTAGTGTTTTTATGCATAAAATGTCTAAGATGGAAACCTGCTTATGGGAAGGGAAATAGAAGTTGTGGTGGAAAAATTATAAATCAACCTCTCTGATAATAAGACTCTGGACCTCTCAGTTGATGAGTAAAGTAATCTCTTTTATATTCGAGCAATCCAGCAAACCGCTCCTGTCACACTCTGGCACTCAGTACCAAGTCACCCCCAGCAGAGAGTAACAAGTTGATAAACCAAAACTCCCATTTCCCTATAAGGACTTCTAAGTCCTGATTGGTCACAAACTACTAACAAACTATGGAATATTATTTAGCACTCCATAACGCATAGAGAATGTAATCATTAGGACTCTTTTAAAAAGCTGATGTAAACCGTGTAGAGAGTGACCCTGTAATCTTTAGAGAATGTAGACCAATTACTGCTGTGTACAACGTGACGAAAAACAAGTATGAATGAGCACCTTGTGTTGGCTTAGAAGTGTCTGTTAGCTATTTTGTTAGCCTTTAGTGTATGAATATGTACTTTACTAGTGCTGCAGCTTATCACTATGTCGAAGGACAAATATCTTCTTAACCCTCTAGCCAGACAATCTGCAGCAAGCAGAAGCTGCCATGGTTTGCTACTGAAGGAAGGGATTCGCCTGAGTTCACCAAAAGTTCACGGCTGGGCATTTTAAAAACTGAGTAGAGATGGTCACGTCACCCTTATGTTCAGCCGAGGGACCAAACAGAATAAGAGATGATTGACAAACTTTTCATTTAGGGGTGTGGATTAAGGGAGAAAACAATGATGTTGAATGGTTGAAGGAATGATGATGAGGTAATGTTACACAATGAGAAAATGTATAAAAATTGGTGTAAAACAGTATCAGACACACTTGTAAGTGTGCCTTGGTTGTAATGTCATTGTTGCAATAACAGCTGAATCTGAATATCTACACAAGCTGACTCCTGATTGGTGGGGAAGAAAAAAACACAACAAAACCAAGCTCAAACATATAACAAACACAATTCCCCTGCTCTATTGGTTCACCTTGGAAGCAAGGTAAAATCCACCCATTTTGCTCAATTTACCAGAATCTGTCTTGGCTTCTAGACTCTACTTGAGATATATATAGATATTGATCATATGACGTTGAATCACTGTCCAATTTTACTTCCACAAATTACTGGCTAGGCAGGGCGTGACATAAGGCAGGTAATGTACCTTACTATAGATTTCTCACTGATATTATCACAAGTACAAACACAGTGAGATGGCCTGACATTGTACGCTGTATCATGTCAGAATCTGAGATTTCTTGTTGAGTAGTGTGTGAGTTTTTCTAGGTGCATTTGCTAGTATAGAAGCCATCATTCAATTAGGGGGTGCCAATGTGCAAAAGAAAAGAATTAGAGGCAATACCTAGGGTTGCATTCCATGACATTACAGTTATTTACACTGTGGAAATAGCGACATATATTGATGGGATAATCACCTGCAGATCCCAATTAAATATCAGAATAATATGTCATTCCTTAATCACTGAATTGGCAAGAAAATGAAATGGTCGTGGGGGGGGGCACAGATATATTAAAACAATAAAGAGGTGTTTTGTTATTGCATCTAGTTAGTTTTTTTTTAATTAAAAGAATCTAACTAGTTTTAATATTTCACTACTTCTCCTGTGAAACAGACACTACCTATTTAGCTAGCAGCCAGATACCCAGGGTTAAGAAAAACATTTTCAAATAATTGAACTATGTATTTTCATGTTCATTTCACTCTGCAGTGTATAAACATACATGTCCATGAAAATTTACTTTAATATTATTATTTTCTTAAACTGTTAGATTCTTGAACTTAAAAAAAGAGGTGACCCACAGAGCAACTTTTGCCCACTATCTTCACACAACCACATACATTTATATATATAAATACTCATGTTATACTTTCTTAGCAACTAAGTACATATCTGAAAGAAATCAAAATGTCTGACATAGGATGCACTAAAAATGAGAAAAATAATTTAATTAAAAATAATCTGTATATTTTAAGTCAATATTGCCCATATATAACGTCTGTCATAAAATAAATGAAAAAAATTTGAGGTTGGTGCCTTGAACCAAACTATTTATGTTATCATAAATATCAACGCGCCATGTTTCTCTTAAGGGAAAACCCAGTTCTATGGCTGCATTTGGTATTTTGACTTGGATAACAGTGACCTCTAGTGGATTTTAACAGTGTGTATGTGTGTGTTTTTGCTTCTGGGTTTTGAATAAGGTACTATACTTATCATTTGCGGATAGGACTATCACAGTCGTGAAATTTTAGTTTAGCCAATTAATTGCCATACAAATAACTGCGATTCACCATTCTTTTTATTACACAGCCCAGAGTTAGCCTAATTATAGTTTAATACCACATAAATAGCTTATGAAGAATTGAATATTGAAACAAATAAAAACTGCATTTCTGTTTGTCTTTTACAGTTTTTCTCGATTGCTTAAACACATTTGCCCATTTCTTGATGCATTGAAAGGAATACTGATTCCACCCGAAGAGAGAGGGCTGTTGAGGCCTGGCATGACTCTGTATGTCATAATTTGGGACAATGTGGCTTTCCACCACTCTCGCCTTGTGAATGAATGGTTTGCAGCACAGCCTCGTATTATGATGCAATTCCTCCCTGCATACTCGCCTTTTCTGAACCCAATCGAGGAGTTCTTCTCTGCTTGGAGGTGGAAGGTGTATGATCACCGGCCATATGAGCAGATGCCCCTCCTGGAGGCAATGAATGCTGGGTGCCTGGCAATAGGTGCAGAGGACTGCCAGGGATGGATACGCCATGCAAGGAGGTATTTCCCTCGGTGCATTGCAAGGGAAAACATTCAATGCGATGTTGATGAGAACCTGTGGCATAATCAGCAAGAACGAATGGAGTACAGTTTTTCTCGATTGCTTAAACAAATGGAGGAAATGTGAAAGATAAAATGTGTGTATGTGTGTGTATATATATATATATATATATATATACATTTTTTTTAATTTATTTTTTTATTTATTTTTTTTTAAAAGGTATTTCCACCCATAAGTTTCCTTTGGTAGTTTTTTTTCAGTGTCCATTTCAGTTTGTAAAGTATTATATTGATGGCCGTATTTTGTTATCCATCGTGTAATGATTCATTGAAAGAATAAATTAATTTGACCACAAGTTGTGGTGTTTGAAGAAAATATTTGCTTATGTTGCACGTTTTTAATGTTTTGTGAGTGTTAGAGCATTTTGCTAACAAAATGAGTCATTTTGGCCACTGACCTTCAGTTTTATCCTGTGTGTTAACTGTTTTGAAAATGTGATGTCAGAGTGGTCAAATGTGTTTAAGCAATCGAGAAAAACTGTAAACACTTAGCAAAAATGTTAACTCGCCCGGTGCACACTTACATAACATTAGCCATTTATCTATAAGCAGTTAGCCAACAGACACGTTAGCGTATGCTATCATGAAGGTACTGGATAGGCGCAATAATGAAAAATAAAATAATATAGTTAATATGGGAACAATGCAAAAACATTAAACAAAAATGTGTCCTGTAAAATCCTGCAGAATGTGTTGAACGTCCAATTAGGGCTGGGCGATATGACAAAAAAAAATATCGCAATTTTTTTTTTAAAGCTATATTACGATACACAATATATATCTCAATATCTTGAAATTTCCTCGAAATCACTATATAAATGATAAATTCGGCCCTATATTGCATAAAATGATACCAATATAATGCTTATATAATATAAATGCTTTTATTTTAAATCAAAGGATAGTATAGCGAACTATATTTTAAAC
>JAABNX020000110.1:713395-734778 GCA_015163995.2 Mormyrus lacerda | reverse complement strand
AATTTATATAATTTCAGTGCTAAATAAAATGGATCATAATAATGGCTGGAGTAGTTACGTTTATTATTACTGTATAATAATAATTATTATTATGTGTTACATTATTTTTTTCCAAAGTACACAAAAATTGGACCTAGGGAATAGATCTCGTTCGTAACCTGGTGACTGTTTTATTTGTAAAACAAAATACCAGGGTTATATATCAGGATCATAATGATGCGTAGAAGAGGATGGTGACTCTCTGGAACTGAATAGCTTTTGAGAGATGAAACATTAATCCCCTGTGAGAGATATTAAGAAAAACGGCACTTCCCATACCGGGAGTCGAACCCGGGCCGCCTGGGTGAAAACCAGGAATCCTAACCGCTAGACCATATGGGAAACACGCTTTACATCTTCAGAACTACTCTAACATTCCTCGCTGCGAGTTAGCTGGTGACAGTGTGAGTGACAGTGTTTGCAATGTTACGTCGGATTTGAAATGCCACACAAAACATCTGTTCGGTTTGGTTGCCAGCAGGTCAATTTGGCAATTTGAATAAAACCATAAGTAATACAATATGTTTTGTTTTTAAAAATCAAAACAAATTTAAATGTAATTCTTTGCTCTACAACATACAAAGGAACAATATATCACATCAAATAAGTGTCAGGAGTTAATTTACATGAAGGAGCTAACCCAAGGCAATTTGGTGAATATTTCATTGTGAGGAAATGAAAGTTTAAGAACTGTTAAAGGTCACTGGTGTTAAGGGGGGGGTGAACGAGACCAGCTCCACATAGGTGTCATGTGACACTCATGAAAATTTTAAAAGGTGATTTGCATATAAATGAGGCTGGACAAGTTGATTGCCTCTATATTAACATGGACCCCTTTTATGCCGACATCCATCAAGCCCTCAACAGATATTAAAGATAAGAGGGACGGAGGATGGCGGTTGTGAAACATGTCCGGTTTGCCATGGGGGGGCTGGGCAGTGTGTCACTCAGTAGGTCAGGCGGCTGTGTCTGAAGTTGGAAGGCTGCTGACCTGAAGCTTGAGTTTCCTATTGCAGGTACATTTCCATTAGGTCCTTAGCACCCCCACCCCCTCCAAAATGCTCCAGGGGCGCTAAATAAATCCCCCCCCCCCCAAGATATACTCTTTCCTGTGTATGTGTCAAAGGAGAACATGATAGGATATGTGGAAACCAAAACATTGGCTTTATTTCTTTATTTTTGCCATAATCAATTCCTTTCTGACTCTTGGCCATTCAAACGAGTACTTGGTCCCTGTAGGGAAACAGACCATTTAAATAGTATTGCTGCTACTTTAACATACATATAGAAAAAATATAGGAAACACAACTCACGACAGAATGATGTTACGTAAAATCTCTGCCAGGTTTTGATAACAGCTGATTGTAATTCTACATGTTTTCTTAGCAAAGCACTTCATCCGAACAGGGGTACCATCGGCAGATGCACCAGTGTTGACTGACTACCCATCCATCCATCTCAGTCGCATATGCAGCATGTGCTTTTCTTAGGGCTCCTCGTGTAGCTGTGAAGTTATTTCTTTGTCAGGATGAATGCTGAAGCCATCTGGCTTTGACATTGGGGGTGGGGGGGGGTGTCTGTGTTCTTCAGGGGCGCTGTTGGAAAGGCTGGGCTTGGCATATCATCACCCCCCCCCCTCCCAGATGGACCTGCCCCAGTCCCACCCCCTACTCACCCCCTGAAGAAAGGAGAAACTTTCAAGAACATGCATGCGTATGTTGAAAATAAGCCCCGCAGGCAGTTTCCATCGGACACTCTGCTGGATGATGAGAATGACCTGCTCATGTGGATGATCTTTGGAGCTCCTGCTATGGGATATAGGTTAGGGTGGAGGTCAGCTGACTAGAAAATCCAGTGAAAGGAGACCTTCTGCTGAAATTCTCGCCAGGGTTTCAGAGATCTCGACACTTTAAATTCCCATCAACTAGAGTTGCTTATAACCAAGTCATCGTTCTACAGGCATGTTGAAACCCACAAACCCATTTTCAATAATAACGTTATGCTTATCATGAATACCCTTCCGTATAAGGAGCAATAATATTTTTACCATGGAGGTCTCTTCCGGCATGTCCATCTTCACACACACTCAACACACTTGCTTTTTGGTAACTTAAAATTTCTCGTTTTTTGTGACAATTTATTGTACTGATGGAATCTCCCAGGATGTAACGTAAACCTCCTAAATAGATGTTACATGTTATGAAGTGAATGTCAGAAGGCTCCGTAGGAATCGACTGAATGAGTCGATAAATAAACATGTGCAGAACACAGACAGTGTTCTCATGTGAGGGAGAGAGTGATACCATGGCGAGTGGTGTGAAGCGCCTGAATGATCTCACACCAGCTCACTCCTCCACCCCCAAAGGCAACGAAAGAGCACCCATTGCTCATGAATCTGAGGTTTTTTATCTGGGTCCTGGTTTTTTTTTTTTACAATCACCACAGAGCCATGCTGGACTTCAATGATCCTTTCTTGCAGACCTTTCTGGATTTCCTCAAACTGCATTGTGACTATAGTATGAGGGCTGTCATCAAGACTGAACGCAGCAGAGCTACGGCAAATCGTTAAGCGATAACGTCTGGTCTCCATATCCTCGAGTCTAAACTCACTTTGGTCTATCTGATTGATGAACAATAAAAGCCAATCATATTTGCTGGGTTGAATATACCCTCTGCAGCGGGTACATGATAGGATCGCGGAGGCTTTGGCACGACTAGGACGGATCCCTACATATGCACTTTATTACAAGGTGGGCCTGGTTATGCCACTGTTCATACTTTGGTTAATGTTCCCTGATTGGCCGGACCAGGCAGTAGGGCTGTGCTCACTGGATGACTTGGAGCTGTTATTCAGAGCACTGTGTAATCCTGCTTCTGTTCTAAGGTGACATGCACCAAATCGGCCTCAGAGCATATTGCAGTGTTTTGTGGCCCGTGAACAGAGGGGCTGTGCATAGACGCTTCACGTCTCAAAGCAAAACAGTAGGTGAGTTACCAGTAGTGACTCCTGGTGTGTTTCACAGCCAACTGTGGACTGGAGAGGTTAAGAAACCTGACCCGATAATCTGATTGAGGTTGTCCTGTTGCCATGGAAACACCAGCCTCATAACTAGTGCCTCTTAATGCTGTGGGGGAAGAAAAAATATTAAAATCAAGATTGAATCATGAGCACTCATCGCTGTATAGTGAAGACACACTTTTTTCCTCTAGTACTGCAGTCGACAGTTATGTAATTATGAGAGCAACAAACTTAATAATTTAATTTTGAAAATTCCTTTGTATACTTGGATTTTTTTAGTAAGCAGGAACTGTTTTCCATCCATAAACCATCTTCTTCAATCAGTCAGCAGCCGGCGGCTGTCCATTCTGTGCTGCTTTCCCTCTGAGATCCTGCCAGGCAGACTGTGAGCAGGCTGACGCGACTGGGTCCACATCTAGGCTGCCCGGAGACGCGCTTAATTCACCTGAATTACATGGGTCACGGGTCAACATGTGCTACAAACATGTGCTAAATAAAAGCCCATGAGCTGGCCCTGCTCACGCCACAACTAGTCCCCTGACATGTGGCTGCATGGGGCTGGAGCAGCGAGAAGAACTAAACAAAAATAAACACTCAGTGGAAATTGTCGCTGCCCGGGGTTAATTGGTGTGACAATAGCCAAACCCTCCTCGTACTGAGGAAACACACAAAGAACAGTGGGTCAAAGCCTTCAGAGAAACATGCGCCCTGCAAACAGTCACCTCTGACAGGCCTCTGAGCATTCATCTCCGCCTGATTAATGATGGCTGTTGAGTTATATGAGTTTGATTTGTAAGGAAAACGGACCCTTTGTGGGACCTTGGACTACATATGCTGGTATTTTAAATGTCCCAGGAGGAAAAGCTGTAGCTTGTTTTTTAAAAGTTAATAGTTGCAAGCTATCCCAGTTAAAAATGAATATGATGCAGTATACTGGTATTTTCCTTATCTGTAAGGTTACTATCTATGCAGTTACCAACTAAGAATACGATGTTGGACTGTTTTCCTAAATTTGTACCTTAAAAATGTATGTTTGCATATTTTCAACGATACCCTGAAATGGACTGGCATACCATCCAGAGTGTACTGTAGCCTCATGCCCGGCACTACCTGGGATAGGCTCCAGGGGGTGCTGTAGTGTATAAAATGGATGAATGGATATTGGGCAAATATTTTCAGTGAGTGCTGCATTTGGATACAGAGGTAAGAAGGGATTGGCCTGTAACACTCCAGGGTTGTAGGTTTGATTCCTGCCCTTTGTTCTGCATGTGTGGTGTTTGCATATTCTCTGTTTGTCACAGATCTCTGCACATAGTCTAAAGACCTGTGGTTGAGTTGAACTGAAGACACAAAGCCTGTATGTGCCCTACAATTGGCTGCCACCCCATCCAAAGCTTCCTTAGGCCTGTGCGCAGGAGTATCATGCTAACTGCATGCCCGTCCTGGAAGGGTATAGTCTGGCTGTGCAGGTCAGGAACCTGAACCTGCTACTGAAAGGCCGCCAGCTCAAATCCCGTAAGCGAGCCTTTGATTGCCTATAGAATCAATATTAAAAGATAAACTCTGATGCGCTTAAGGCCTAAAACGCACCGTGACTCTGCGTTAGAATCCTTGTGGGTCATCCACTTCCGATGTCAGGCTGACCCCGCTGAAGAGCTTTATGTTGAACAATGAGACGCTCCCACACATGAGTTAAAAACCAGCAAAGACACTGATCAGAGGACAGTAGGTGGATGTTGGTCCCACCCTGCCTGGTGGAAGAATTGCAGTCTTTGTCCCATTGTTAGTTGTACCCTGTCACAAAGGTGTCTGATTCCTAATAATTACAGTCCAATTACTAAAGTCCCTATTCCCATAAGAACACACTGCTTATTTCCCCGCACCTGGTGAAGACACTGAAATGGGCTAGTGAGTTATTTTCTCACAGATAAAGAAAATAAAGCATTTTGAAAAGAGTGAATCCTGCCCCGGAACACTGTTGTATTACAGACATGTTTCATTTGTTACCTCTGAGTAGAATATTCATCAATGGCAGTAATGCTGCAGATTCCTATAGTAGCACCATTTTGGAAACACTATATAGACAAAAGTATTGGCACACCTGACCATTACACCTATACAGGAACTTTTATGACATCCCATTCAAAATCCATAGGCATCTCTATGGAGACGGTCCCCATTTGCTGCTATAACAGCTGCCACACTTCTGGGAAGGATTTCCACAAGATTTTGGAATGTGTCTGTTTTACCCATTCACCCAGAAAAGCATTATTGAGGTCAGACGCTGATGTTGGATGTGAAGGCCTGACTTGCGTAAGGTATGCATACCAAGACATTTTGCAAAATTCTATGCAAACTTTGTGGGGACAGTTTAGGGAAGGCCATTTTCTGTTCCAGTATGACGGTGTCCCATTGCAGAAAGCAAGATTTGGTTGGGTGAGTTTGGTGTGGAAGAACATAACTGAGCTGCACAGAGCCCTGGCCGTAACCCCAGTGAACACCTTGGGGATGAACTAGAATGGAGACTGCAAGCCAGGCCTTCATGTCCAACAACAGTGCCAGACCAGCAATATGGTATCACCTTTGTAATGTATATATTTGTAGAGCTATGGTATCACCTTTATAATGTTTATAGGTGTAAAGCTATGGTATCACCTTTGTAATATATATATTTGTAGAGCTATGGTATCACCTTTGTAATGTACATAGGTGTAAAGCTATGGTATCACCTTCTTAATGTAAATATGTGTAAAACTATGGCATCACCTTTGTAATGTTTATAGGTCATAGGCTATAGTAGTACCTTTGTTATGCATTTAGGTGTAAAGCTATGGCTGCAGCACGTTTAACTGCAGAGCATCTATCTGTAGTACCTATACTGTAGGGAAATAGTAAGACCTTTTAACAATGATGCTGGAGCTTCAAACTGATATGTCATGAAGCTGATAGTCATTTTCAGCTGGCTCGGAATAATTCAGAACAGCATTTATTTATCCATGTCAGACGGTATTTTATTTACCCTTCAGGTATTTATCAGCCATCGGCCAGACTGTTTACATTATAGCCTGGGCTTGTTTGTGTGTCCTCTGGTAATCGCAAGAAAATCCCTTAATGGCCCCCAACCCCCAAACAGCCCCGGGATCAAAGGCATTCCTGCAATACTCTTAATATTATACAGAGCATGGACTCGATCAGCATCAGTGTAAAAACCCAGCAGAGCGCATTTTATAGGAGCCGTATGGGGTGGCAGCCCCCCTCCCCCCCCCCGAATCGTCTACCCCCGCACGACACTTCCAGCTGCCAAGCTGGCGAAGCTGTCCACAGGCGCGCTTCTGTCCAACAGTGATCTTTACACAAGTTCTCACTATAAGACATAACTAATATTAAACAAAACACTGTATAAGATGTTGTTGTGACACTGTGGCACAAATACTTAGCAATAACTCAGTTACTACTTAAGTACTGATTATGAACAAATACAGTTTCTACCTGAGATAAAAGATGCCTCACCATTCATTAATAATGATCAAACATGAGATCAGTATTTCACTTGAGTTATTCATTACTTGTTCCTTCAATAGCTTTACATTAACAGATATATTAATAAATATAGTAACTGCTTGAGATAAAACATGCATCACAATTTATTAATGATCCATTAACATGAGATCAGTATATAACTATGATAAGTTTGCAGTTAATTAATACATAAGTAATAGCATAATGCTGTGTTATTTGTACCCTACCAAGTAAAGTGTTATTCATGCTATTCTTTCCTGGGTAACAGCATTGACTTGCACCACATGTTTTTTACCTGAATAACTGTCCAAATAAGCCTTCGATGTTCATGAAAAGAACCTGCTACTGAACACCTTGTGCTCCTGAACCCTTCCTGCCTCTTAGCTCCTCCTGCTCCCAAGCACCTCTTGCTCCTGAGCTCCTCCTGCCCTCTAGCTCCTCCTGCTCCCGAGCTCCACCTGCTCCCGGGCACGTCCTGCTCCTGAGCATCTGCTACCCCCTAGCTCCTCCTGCTCCCAAGCACCTACTGCTCCCAAGCTCCTCCTGCCCCAAGCTGCTCCTGCTCCCAAGCTCCTCCTGCTCCCGAGGTCCTCCTGCTCCCGAGCACATCCTGCTCCCAAGCACCTCCTGCTCCCGAGCTCCTCTTGCCCCCTAGCTCCACCTGCTCCTGAGCTCCTCCTGCTCCCGAGCACATCCTGCTCCTGAGCATCTGCTGCCCCCTAGCTCCTTCTGCTCCCAAGCACCTCCTGCTCCCGAGCTCCTCCTGCCCCCTAGCTCCACCTGCTCCCGAGCTCCACCTGCTCCCGAGCTCCTCCTGCTCCTGAGCACATCCTGCTCCTGAGCATCTGCTGCCCCCTAGCTCCTTCTGCCCCAGAGCGGTGGGTTTGCATTATTTCCCACTGGTGGTGCCAGGCTTTAGGCTGTTGCCCATAGCCTCGCTTGCTCCTGGAAGGCCGTGCAGCAACTCTCCCACGGTCCTGGCAGCGACACCATAACTGCCCCCGACCCCAGTGACCCTCGGCCAAACCCCGCCATGACCTTTCACCAGCTGCAGCAGTCTAGCCGTGCCACCTCCCCATAACTTGGCCCCTGCCCCCCACAGCAGCAGATCCAAACTTGTTCAGACGGATCATAGAGCTGCGTGAGAATCGGGGCTGCGGGCAGGAATCAGCGGCACCTTCATCTAAATCATGTTTTTGGGTCACTGGTCCCTGTGGACGGGCTACGGTGCCTCAGGCTCCTGGCGGAGAATCACCAGGTAACAGACGCTACATCAACCCTCCCGTAACCCCCCGTCCTGCTCACAGCCTCCCTCAGAGATGAACTTCACATTACCTCCTGACATTTTTACTCAGTTATATATTATAGGGGGATTGAAATAGAAAATCATTCAATTGCAGAATTTATAAAAAGAATCAAAATGGAAAGTGAATCAGTCTGATAGCTTTACCCGCTCAACATTCTGATGAATAAACAGCTGTGTTTTCTATCTTCATTAATGCTCTTCTGGTCATAGAGGAAGTCCCAGTAAACTGGGCCGGGTTGGTTCCTGGAGATAGAGCACGCTTCCCCGCCCTCGTAAATCACTGATGGGGGGGGAATTTCTGCTGAGCCTGGATGAAACCGAATGAGGCCAGCCGGCGTGGTCATGCATTAATGTTGGAGTTTATGCCGTGTTCATTAAGGACGAGTCCTTCGTTAAGGAACCCCACATGAGGTGTCCAGGTCTCTCGCGCCGCAGATGAGATTTGTACGCCGTGTGCCAGGCGTCGCCCAGCTGTGACAGTGCCCCCTGTTCTGCAGATGAAGAGATCCGAGCTTCATAACATAGAGATAATCACTTTTTCTGCCCAAATCAAGCTCTACCTTGGAAATGTCTCAGTTCAGCCCTGAGGCACAACATAATTTATGGTCCGGTGTCACAAGCAGCAAAGATGCTTACCCCTTACAGCAGTTTAAATGCCCTTGGAGTGTGTTAGGCTTGGATTTTTCACTCTGTTTTTAATGCCACATTATTCACTCTTTGACATACAAAACACGCATGTAGCACAGCGACATCTGTGCTACCTGCCCTGACATTTCGGAAGCTGAGGTCACGGCGCTCGCTGGTGGAGGGCCATCACGCGTGATGCCACACAGGGCCCGCCGACGCCTCCCGGTTTCACTCCCACCCCGCAAATAATTCATGGGCGGCCGCTGCGAACGGACCCGTACCTATCAGCTGGCCTCAGCCTGCGGTGGGTCCTCTAAGACATGCTGAGATCCCACAGGCACGCAGTAAAAGCTGCTGCATGAGGAGATCAAAGTGGCCTGGCATTCATTTGCAGTTTCCAGCAAATGCTAAGGAAGGCGTCTAGCTTTTAGTCGTGCTGCAGAACCAAAGCAGCTTGCAGAAGAGACTGGGGTGGTTGGGGGGGGGGGGATTCAGCCGTGTGGAGGGATTATTTCACACGCAGAGGACGTCTCACCTTAATCCTTTAGCGGTCTGACGGACACGGGGAGGACCAGAGCCGACACTCCACCAGAGCCGCTGCTGCCAGAGCCGTTTGGAGCCTTGCTTCTTCGACAAAAACACACCAGATTCTCTCTTTTTAAAACACTGGGTGAGTTTCCCTGGGTTTTGTGTCTTGCTGCAGTGTTTTTAACACAGGAGTTTTACACTACACAAAACGGACTTGTGTCACAGATAAATACACTTTCCTTCATGGATGAGATGGATGATGTTTGTGTAAATGAGCTTCCTTTTATGGATTTTTGAATCCAACTTTTCAGATCAGCCACTCCAGCCTAATGATGGTAATGCTGAGGGAGTCCATTGATCGTTAGTGATCATTGCTAAAACTTGCTGCTCAGAAGCTTCCTGATGAGTGTTAGATTGAACATCAGCTTCTGCATCCACTGTTCTTCACTTCAAAGGCCCGGAAGACTCTTCTGGGCCTGTGATACCAGCATCTACACAAACCTGACATGATGGAGGTCTGCTAAGTGCAGCGACGGGCAATGACCTGGGAGACCGAGTATCTTGGGCTAAGATTTCATGTCTGTCCCTCTCAGCCATCTTTGACAACAGGGACCTAATCAATCTGGTCTTTTTTTCCTTCAGGGTTTAACCAATTTCAGGATCAAGCTCCAGCACTGTGCAAGGAAGCGTCACATCCTGGGCTGATTCCCCCCATCGCCCACTAAGCCCCCCCTTCCCCCATGATGAAAGAGCGAGAGTCCCGGCGGGCGTGAAATGACATCTTCATCTCATCAGCAACCCAATGCCTCCGAACAGGAGTCTGACAGGCGACCCTTTAATCTGGAGACTGTGAGGGTACTGGGGTGTGTCTCTGGAGGTCATGGGAACTGGGATTGCATGGTGCACACACACACATTACAGTGTGCATGTCCAGGGGATTTGCGCTCACTGAAGGCTGGTCTGAAACAGTACGGTTAATCTCCAGTGTTTTCTACCCACCACATATAAAGTGAACCACTACATCATCATGTTCTGAGCCAGCAGATGATGGACAATGGCACTAGTATAGGTTTTATTGACCGGTTTTTAGATTTGATGAGCCAAAACATTATGATCACCCCCACTTGAAGCGAACAGTCATAACTATTTTGTAAAAATGGTGCATGTCTGAGACATATTGAACAGTAAGTTAGCATTCAGTATTTGTAATCAACATGTTGAATGCAGAACTAATGGGCAGGCATAAAGATCTGAGTGACTTTAACAAGGGTCAATCATTCCCTCCTCAGGCCGCTCTCAGTAGATGCTCACCCCCGCTGACAGTGAGCACCCCGCCGGCGGATCCTGCTTTTTCCCTCCCTCCTCAGGCCGCTCTCGGTAGGTACTCACCCCTGCTGACAGTGAGTGCCCCACTAGCCATGTTGTTTAGGAGATGCTCTGGCCCAGTGGTCTGACCATAATCATTTGGCCTTTGTTAAAGTCACAAGGCTAGTTTACCATCTAATATATCCCATGCACTTCATGTGCAGGTGGTCATAATGATTTGGCTCATTGGTGTATATTTGAAGAAGGACACATATTTATTAAAAAGACTACTCTTGTTTCCCTGTGCCCTTTCAAATTATGTTTCCTTCTTATGTTTGAAATAAAAAACGGTAAGCTGATTCCTTACGGAAATGTGACAATCTTTTTTTACTTTGGGGCATTTTGTACCCACAGGCAGTGCTAAGCTCTTAAATATTAAGCATTTTTATTTTTACGCAAATATTAAGTACAAAATATGTTTATGATTTACATCAACTGCACCTTCATAATGCCTTTATAAAACATTCATAGAACATTTGGTGCACCTACATTCAATTCAATTCAATTCAGTTTATTTTTGTATAGCGCCCTTCACAACAGAGTTGTCCCAGGGTGCTTTACATGGGTGTGTTCGAACACATTGTTATACATATAAAATGAGATACATAAGCCATAAGACTGCTTATAGAACATTCATAAGCAGCATGGAAGCATACCTTAGCATCCTAACATACCGTAACAACTTTAATACATTAATAACAAACATTATATGAGTATAAAAACATTAAAATTGTATAATCATATAAAGCTTGTTATTAGTGTATATTTCAGCTGTTAAGGTATGTGTCAGGTCCAGACCACGCCCCCGCCAGACGGATCCACCCTCCTAATCCGCGAGATCGGTCGCACACGAGCTGGCCGTTATATAAGGCGGCGCCTCACTCACCTCGGAGCGAGGTATTGTCGTCTTCATGCGACCTACTGAGCAGTCTTCTTCTTGTCCTGTCTGCAGCCCTAGTCCCATCCCGTCGTGTCCACTCCTCCAGTCCCCGGAACCTCTACTCCAGCCCGTGTCCGCCCTCCCTGCGTCCACTGCTCCCCCCTCGGCTTGACTTCCCCGGCTTCATCGACCTCCTGCACCGTACCCCGACTACGCCTCTTGATCGCCCCCTCTGGTCCCGGTCGCTAATAAACCCTGTCCTCGGACACCCCGATCTCCTGAGTGTTCTGTGCTTCGCAACAGTATGTTAGGATGTTAAGATATATTTACATGCTTTTGAATGTATTACGAATGCATTATAATGGCATTATAAGGTGTAGTTAATGTAAAACATTACCCAGATTATATACTGGTGTTCAATCTACAACACAAAATGGACCTGAATTAGCTGCCCCCTGCTATGTCACAATGTCACATATGGGTTAAATGCGAAGCACACATTTCATTGTTGTGCACCGTGCTGTGATGTGTCAAAAATGACAATTAATCACTTTCACGTCAGGTTACTTCATTTCACTTAAAAACAATAACATATATTATATGCCTTATATCTTATCTTAAAATCGACACATATGTACTGTAACGGATTAAAACAAAAATGTCTCATTAATTACTGTGGCCACATTTATCATTTGCATGATGTCTCTGACATACAATATATCCACAAACTAATATATCTAGGAAATGTATAAGACAGAGAAAACATAAATCTGCCACTTTTGGAACATATTGTATGTTGTTCACAAAAAGACTGGCATATGACTGGCACTGTTTTTAATACGTGATAATTGAATTCATCGATTCTTTGTGTGATACGGGCAATACGCCCATCGCTCGCGGGCCGTGTTCATCACAGCCTTCCTAAACGTCACACCCAGACACGCCTCCTCCCTCTGAATCTGCTCAGCGACATTTAAGGAGAACATCGCACATGTCCTACTTTTTGATCAATAAGAAGCTCAGGTTGATCCATGTCTCCGTTTCAGGACGCACCCGCACGGATCGAAAAACGCCTGCGTAGTCACGCATGTGTGACAGCTTCAGGTTTATTCCTTCATACACGGGACCCTCTGCGTGACAGATATCGCCATCTCTGAGGGACCCATCCATAAGAGCTACTGCACGCTGCTAGCAGACAGATGATACCAGCGTGGTCAGCGTGTCTCGATTCGTAACATCTCGATGAAATGCGACACAGCCTCTACTATATAATACGTTAGATTGGTTGAACAATTTAATAATTTTAATTTAATAGCCAATCAGGGTGCTTCTGCCCAGCTGCTTAATGTTGTGTCATTGACTCAGGTCTGAGGGGCTGTCCGGGGGAGACTGATGAAGATGGGCATTAATGTGCCGCCCTGTTTGAGCTGCACCTGCTATCAGCAGCTTCAACTCGACTTTATCTAGAGATGCATGTTGTAACTGTTCTAGATAAGAAAAGGCCCGGGTGCGAGTCCTCAGCATGACAGCATGACACCCTACAGCAGCAGTGCCTGAAAGAAAGATACCAAACCGAGTAACCTGTAAACAGCACCAGCTAAGAGAGCAGTGAATGTCCATGAGATGCAGCCAACCAGCTATAACCAGACCATCATCAGACACCCGTGCATATTACAGAGGCGGCTTTCCGGTAATCCTGATCCTTCCTGAGGTCCTGCATCAAGTGAAGAGAGGAAGTTTAGGGATGGCCTTGACCGTGCACCGCATGGGCGTGATGGAAAAAGATGGATGTATGGATGGATGATGCACCTGAAGTAGAAGGACCCCAATCTCCCTGTGTATCATATGCTGAGTACACGACATACAGCCCAAAGACTGTAAGGATATAAACCTCGTCCATAACTGCATACACGTATCCCAAAGTCCTCTGACCATGATTATCAAGCAGCGGCCGTTCTCTGAGTTTAAATTAAAACCCGAGGTTGGTGAGCCTGGTGCCCGTGCCTGACTGAGCCCCTGGCTCTGTTCCGCGCTCTCCAGCCGGGCACAGCCTGCTCCTCATTATCGGCTCTGTGACTCTGGCTGGACTCGTACCCGCTGGAACCACGAGTGATGAGCTAACTGTGTGCAACTGAACCAGCCCTCTGCTGTTACCATTCTCGACAGACACATCTTCCAAGACGGTGCCCGTCTGGTGCCTAAAGCAGAAACGACAGCGTTTGTGGTTTTATGTCGTGGTTCTTGCTGAAAACAATAACAGTGACACTTCTATACATATGTGTATGTGTTTGATTTACTGTGGGGCTTGTCTTAGTCTCTTGGTTTGGTCCACGATCTCCTGCGTCCCTGAAACCCAAGCAGAAACCAATTCTGACCAGAAAGGCCAGATACAGAGATCCAACCAATGATATTCACGCCCCAAAAACAGCTCTGCGAGAAGCTCTGAGGAGTCAAAGGACCCACATGTGGAGCAAACAGAACCTATTCTACCACCATCCTGCATAAACAATGTATAGTCCTATTCCATTTTTTGATAGCAGTTTCCCATTAAAATGGGCGCACTTTTAATTAAAGATCTCAAGATTATAATCATTTTTAAGGTTTTTTTGCGGCAAAAAAACTGATTTATGTGTTTGCTTACTGAGAGTCTATCAGACCTTAACCTATCCCACGTGGGTTTTATCCCTGGTCGACAGAAGTTATGCCAGTGGCAAGCGTGATGACAGCAGCAGTGGCTGGGCGCTAGTGATCCTCTCTTCTGCAATCCCGTGGCAGACTGATCATCAGGCCACGTGCTGGCAAATACCACAGCTAATGAGATCCAGCCGGCCGGATTCAGGATAAAGGAAGCCAGCTGTGGGTGGCCTGCATGGTTTGTTGCCGAGGCGACAGCTCGGGTTTGGGTGGGTCCACGACTCAGTGGTATCAGTATTTGTCGGGTTTCTCCCGCAGTTGGTTGTCCAGTTTTGTGCCCCTTTCCTACGAGGCCCTTGACAGTCTGTCACGTTGACTTTTGATGGCAGTCTTTTGTCTCAATCCTTTACTGTGCTTCTGTCTGAATTCCCCCCAGACCACAACAGTTCTTCCCTGAAAGTCTGAGCTGGAGCGACTCTCACTGGAACGGCTTTTGAGGAACCACAGAGCAGCTTCCCATACGACCGGGGTGACATTTCTATCGTGAGGCATACAGGAAATAAGAATGTTTCTTCCCAGGCTGCTCGTTCAGAACTGGAACTGATTTAACAGCTTAACTGAGGCCTTTAAAGATTGGCAGTCTTCACTTGTGGGTCAGGGCTTGATCTCAGACGGGTCTGGCACTGTGCCAGTGAATCACACGTTGCGAATCTACTCCAGGCCAGACGGCCATTCCAGAACCTGTCCCCAGCTGAGCGTCCTTCTCGCCGGACCCGCTGCCAAAGAGCCCGAGGAGCGACAGTCTGCCAGGGCCTGGAAGCGAGTCGGAGCTCATCTACGGCACGAGGAAGTCTCTGCTGGTGAAATGTGGTTCCGGAGTTTGCTGCAGTTCAAGTGCTGTTCTCGCACAGACACATGAAACATCGGGAGCCACCGGAGACTGCTGCTTTCCAGCAGATTATCCAATGAACGTGAAGATGACGCCCATGTTGAATTCTGTCCTAAAAAGAGCTTAAGGAAGTCAATGACATAATTAATTCAAAATGGCTCTCATGGCCAGCACCGATAAGGCATCTGACTTTAATATGAAGATAGTAGCATCTATTTAACTACCTAGCTGACTGAGAAGCAACAAGGAGAATTGGGAATTGGTTTCACCTTCAGGCAAACGCCTGTTCTCTGATTTAGCTGCACAGGAGGTGAGGAAGCATTACATTCGACCCCCGCTGCGGGTCCATGGTACACATTTGCTGCCATGTTGGGTGAACTACAATGAACAGCAGGTCCAACTGGTCTTGATATGGCGATCGTGAATGATAACCAGTCACCCAACGTATCTGCATCTTGGGCATTAAGCGGTTCCCTCTACATCGAGACAACATTGAGAAGAACCGTTTCACACGGATGAGTAAGACCCCCACCGTCAGACAGGCCGCTTTTTGATTCTCTCATTAAAGGCCCATGAGGATCACGGCACACAGATTAAGCATGCATGATACATCACAATGCGGCTCTGGTGTGCACAGCGTTAACTGTTAATTAAACAATGTGGCACTTTAATATTTCGCGGAGCATAGTGATGGACCATATGGCCAGACATGCCCAGGTTCACGTGCTGAAGTGATTTGTGATTTTTTATGACCTGTGTTTACTAGGTGGATTTTGTTTTTTTTAATCGAAGTGTGGACAGTATAGAGTTGTTCTGCCCACTGTTTTGTGTTGTCACTCAGGATGACCTTCATTAAAACATCTTGCCTTTTCCGTCGATGGAAAGGGCGGGTCTTTGTTAATCTGAAGGTCCCGATTCATTAAACAATGGTGCCTATCTCCTGTCAAACAAATCTCACACAAAACAATCTGGTTTCCTGAAACATGTTGTGGGCAGTCAACAACTGCAGTACAGATAAAACTGCTAACGTTCGGCAAAGAGGTGTTTAAAGGTGTATCAGAAATCCTCTGAAAACTTTAATGATCAGATGCATTTTCCAGAGATAGGTATGTATTCAGGTGTTTACTTAGAAAAGTCAGTTTGATGTAATTTATTCGATGAAGCCAAATAATGCAGACTGAGCTCTGCATTTGCAGAGTGATGTGCCTTGAGGGGTAACTGTGAGGTCATGCCTCTCTGTGAAAAGCTGCTTGTGGTACATCTTGGTCACCTTGGGAGAACAAAATATGACGTAACAAGCGTGGTGACCAGGTCAAGGCCAGACAGTGGGCGGAGTAAGCAGAAGGTGTGGGTGTATTTAGTGAACCCCTGTCATGCCGGGAATTTACCGGGCGAGGGGTGGGTGGAGGTGAGGTGGCCAAAAGGTTTCACACTCAAAAGTCTCCCGCTGGCTGTAACCTGCAATCGCTCTCGCTGAGCAGCCAGCCTGTATGGGCCCTACATGTGTTAAGATATTAAAATTATGAAAAACGGGGTCGGGATTTTGGAAGACGTCCTCCACATGGGGGCAGGTGTCTCCTGAAAAAATGTCGTGAGGTGACTTTTCTGACGCTTTCACCAAGATCATTCATGAGGGTCGCCATGGTAACCCATAGATAAACTTGGAGCTCCAGACCATTGGCTCACATCTCACTCAACACAAGGACAATGAACAAGCTACACATCATTTTTCTATTGGAACTATTGTGAAAAACCATCCATTCAGTATTGCCAGAAGCCGCTGGCACACCTGTCAGGCCGTCGCATGCCGGGGGCTGTGAATCAGCAGAGATATTCATGTCTGGTAAAGGAGGGGGGGTCACCACACCCATCCACCACTTCTTCTCTTCCTCCTATTCGAGACACCTGACTTTAGGAATCACCTATTACACAGAGAATTGCTACGATGACCCGGGTTTGGACCCTGCCCACAACCAAGGCACTAAACTCCCCCCATTCCCACCCACCTGCAAAACCACAGCCTTCAGGTTTCCGGAGCCACATAACTTGCACTCTGCAATTTTATTGCAGGGCGTGAAAATAACCAGCCATGGAGTAAATGGTCTCTGCTACCTTTGATTCTTGAAGCTAATCGGTATTATACAGGTCTTCTACAGCTTTAGCTTTGGTAAAATTGCACTTTTACCAGACAGAGTAGTGTTTCCCCTCAAAAAAAAACAGTCTGAATTCCTTTGTAACTCGACCCTAGACCACAGAATCATTTACATTTTTGTGGATTCAGTCTGACAGATTCCCCAGGAAAACTGGAGGGAGCATATGGGTATAGGGGAGGGGGTTGCTGGGAATCCATTAATATTCAGTCCATTTCTGTGTGTTTTTATTTAGTGCCCTTATGCTCTGGCTACAGAGACCTTAATGAAGGTTTTTCAAGCATGGAAATTAATGTTACAAAAACCCAGCGTCTGTGTGTGCGCCAGAGGAATACGTCACTTTGCCACAGCCCATCGATCCTCTCCGGTGTCAGGACTCCATGCCAGGGTCACAGACTGAGCAGGGTGGGGGCTGGACTAGCGTAACACACTTATTGTTCATATAAACCAAATAGAAAATAAAATGATTAAGCGATTAACATAACTGGGCAGCTGGAATATCCAAACCTGGAAAGACTCATCACCCGCCTCCGCTCGAATGGTCAATGGTATGCACACACACACACACACACACACACACACACACACACACACACACGCAGGCTTGCAATTATATCTTTGTGATATGGAGAACTCTCCATTCATTCCTACCCAGCCCTAACCAAAGTAACTAAACAAAATATGAGACTTTTGGCATTCTTAGTTCTTTGATGGCATTCACAGATCTTTGTGGGGATCTGAAAATGGTCCCCACAACGTCAAAATAACAGTTTTTTTTACATTGCGGGGGACATTTGATCCCCACAATGTAACATAAACATAATCCACACGCACATACACACACACAGTCTCATACTGCTGAGCTCTCAATGTTATCTCCGCTATCTCTGTCCGAATGGCCATAAAGACGCACCCTTGTAGTTTTAGGGCTAAATCTCCATCCTGTACATTTATATTTACTCATCAGGGTTCGGCGTGGATAGTTTCCGAAGCCAAGCTGTGAATAAAATCGCTGATCTTTTACCAAACAGATCATCATCAGTATAGTAATGGTAATTCTCCCACGAGGGTGTGTCCATTACAACCGAATGTATAATGTATCTGGTTACAAACCCCCCAACATAATTCACACAATACAGTCTTTGCACAGTTATACTGAATGGCAACGTCTTACACTTGAAGCCCGGAGCCATTGAAAAGCGAGCGATTGGCTCTCAGTACAGGTATAATGGGATAATTACATTGTTAATCCTCCCTGGATTGAAAAGCACAGGACACACCGGACCTCGGCGGGTTTTCCTATGGAAACAAGTTGGGGCTAACGGGGTCCTTTTAAATATTTATTATATTTGTCCAAGATAACTGTAATAACAACCCGCAGGGAAATTAACACTTAAGAATTAATGTTTTGTGAATCCAGAAGAACTTTCCTCTGGAGATGCAAACCGTTCAAAATAAATCAACATCAGAGTATTTGAAGACCCCCCCCCTTATTTACTGGCCGTCTAGCCGCTCGTATCTCGCCAAAACTAATTTACTCCATAATTGCTAAGTTAATCGAATTCACCTCTTCGTTTTGCCTGGAATTGAGAGGCGGGCATAGCGGTCCAGGCCAGGGCACGTTTCCCAAAAGCATAGCTGCTAACAATTACTTAGTTGGGACTAAGTGCCTGACGGGAGTTTTTAGGAAACGCAGCCCCGGGCGGCCTTTGAGGAGCGCATGTGGGGATCGGTGCCGCCGGGACTGCGCGGCTCTCGAACCGCCACATGTGGCCCGCAATGCGCCAGAAAAGTGTGCACGGAGCAGGGCGTTTTCATATTTACACGGTCTGACCTTTTTAAAAAAAGCATTAGATAAACCGGCATGGAAGCAAGAATCTGGGATTTTTTAGAAACTTAATTTGATCACCAGTAGAGAGTGTCCCAGTGTCCGAAGGGCGGCGCTGTTCTTATAATTATTCTCCGTGCAGGCTCCCTTTCTGTGTGAATGCGGGGAAGGGGAGGGCCGGCTTAGCTCGGCTCGGCTTTCCGTCGGGTATATAAACGAGGACATCCCACTCTGGGCGAAACAGTTACGGTGTGAGGGGCAGGTGGACGCTGCCGCTGTCTGGGGGAAAGATCGGACTGCCTTTGTGTTTTTAACCTCTGCGCTTCCCAGGACTACCTGAAAGCAACGACAAACACATCAATGAAGGAAAGGAGACAGAGCCAGAAGCTGCCGCTTAAATCCGGAATGGATCCCAACCAGAGTGTGAAATGCAAGATAGTGGTAGTGGGGGACAGCCAGTGCGGCAAGACGGCGCTACTGCACGTCTTCGCGAAGGACTGCTTCCCGGAGGTGCGTCCGCGTCCGTTTACTACGCTGCCGACCTGTTGGCGCGTGACAAACGCGAAATCAGATGTTAAAAAGTTTCTGCGTTTCCTCGCGCGGTGGGGATCGGCTCGGCTGATTTACTCGTCGGCTCCTTTACAGCCCTGTGTTTGCAAAGTGCTATTTGCCTCACTTGTACGTCGCATTGCACGTAAACATCTGCTAAATTAAAATGAATGTTGTAACTGGGCTTGGATGTAGTCGGTATGCACTGTTTACTAGCAGTTAAATGCAGATATAAAGAAGGTATAATTGCCAATTTGATCCAAATTCAACAGTTCAGTGTACCTCTATCATATAATGTATAGCATAGGTGAAGAAAGTACCAGAGTTTTGTTGTACACGTTTAATGAGCGATGTGTTCCGTTTAGATCTGCGCAGTAAGCCAGCGGCACATTTCACGGGTTGTGATGGGAGCGTATTCGTATTCGACTTGTTTTGATGGTGACTTTATTTGCTTGTCTGTCTATGCAGAACTACGTCCCCACTGTGTTTGAAAATTACACGGCCAGCTTTGAGATCGATGCGCAAAGGATTGAACTCAGTCTGTGGGACACCTCAGGTAAGGATTGGAGCGTCGATGCAAAGTCCCGGCTTTGGGTTTTTCGGGTTTGTTCAACTTCATGAACTAATAAACTCTGCAAAAGTTCCCTGGGCTCCTTTTAAAACATGTAGTACTTCAGTTATTGCTCTGTTCCACTGCCTTTCGGTGCCAAACTCGAATGCGTTTCGAGTTTATTCCAGAAATCGTCCTTTTGTGAATTATGAAAACCCCTTAATGTGTTTTGACAGGTACATTGTTGTATGTGAGGTTAGGTGTTTAGAAACCCAGGCGAAATCTCTTCCTGCTTCTTTCTTGTTTTCTAGCCTCAGCTCGAGCTGTACCGGAGACTGCTGCTCTTTTAACATGATCTGCTGGTTATTTACCCAGCTCTTCTAGTACTTGGTGACCCCTACAGCCGTTTTGGGTGTGTTTTTCATAACAGACCCTGAGCATTTCTCAGCAGGGCAAATATTTATTATTGCTTGCTTAAACCATGACTGATGCCAAAGTTTGCGGGGGACAGCATGAAATCGGGAGTTTTGACTGGGCACCGTGAGAAATGCTTTCCTCAGAAGATGGTATAAGTGACTCCTGACCGCTGGAATGTGAGGAATGGGCTGGCTGTGTGATGGGCCAATAGCTTTGCTCTCTGTCTGAGCCCCGCCCACTTCCCACAAGATACTCGGAGCTGGTCCTGTGCGCCACTGGTGATGGATCTGGCACTTCCACTGTCTCTTGTATGAAGCCTCTTGACCAAATGCTCTGTGGCTAATCACCCTTTGATCTACAAATGAGGATGTTGGCTTTCCATTAATTTTGGGAAGACGTTTAGCTTCTAGCTTGCCTGATGCTAATCTAGGCTTTCGATGATGTTACCAGAGACGTGGTTTGTCTGGGTGTCGCTTCCTGTCATTTTGTATGAAATCCTGATTTACTTTAACACATCTCACTTTTGTATGTAAAGCTGAGACTGGCCATAGCAGATTATGGGTCCTAGACTCCGGCTCTGTGATTGGCCAAAAGCTGTGCCCAGTCTGAGATGGGGGGGGGCTTTCTAATCCTTGAGTCAGCTTCCCAGACACGATTGCAGCATTCCTGGGAAGTGCTGGCACTATGTGCTGGGAAGAGTGGAAATCTCACTTTCGTTTTGGGATTCTGGTTGACGACTGTCTGGCCCGTTCTGAATTTTGACAAATTGGCGGGGGCTTCTTGAGAATTCCCACTGACATCGGAGCTGCCTGTCACCGGCATGGGATGCTGGATAGGAGGTGCTCCAAGCATCTGCTGGGGCCCCGTGTCCGAATCCGAAACGCAGCTTTTGGCCCTAAGCCAGGGACAGCTGCTGTACGTGAGCAGCAACCACCCCCCCCCCCACCTATTGTTTGGACTACAAAAGCCAGGGACTCGTCCAGCATTTGTTGACAGTCAGGATGGTCTGGAAGCGGTGAAGCGGGTGGGCAGTCTGGGAAGCGAGTCATTCAGGGGGGTGCTTTTGTGGGGGGGGGGGGGGGG